>JAPZVO010000030.1:0-199124 GCA_029962745.1 Echinometra lucunter
GTTTGATTTATTCAACAACTTGCCTCATACTTTAATAGATTACTGTGATCCTATACAGCACAGTTACTCTACAAGACAAAAGGAAGGTGGACTATTAAGACACAAGGTCAATTTTCAGTGTCTTTCATGGGCACTGAACTTTGGAATAGATTACCTAAAAATATCAGATTAATCATTTACCAGCAAATATCAGGATAATTCAACTACTGTTTAAGCTTATTATTGAAATATTTGTTGTGTGTGTGGGGGGGGGGGGGGGGGGGGGGTCAGGCTCGACTAGCACGTGTGCTATTATCTGATCCCTTTTTATCAACCAATGCCTTTCTTTTCCGTTTATGTTAATGTCATTGTCTGAATGCAATGTATTATTATTGTTGTTGATAAATAAATAAATAAATCAAATCAAATCAAATCAAATTTCTAGAATTTGATTGAAGATCTTGATTTGCAGTTACCTCCTATTGATAAAATCGTGACGGAAATGAAATGAGCTATTATACGAACCCAAAGTTTATCTTGTACTTCTAAAGAAACATTCCACTTTGTGGAGCTTTAGATTTTGTTTAAAAACTTAGTTGTATATTAGAAAAGATTAATGAATATGTGAACAATCTAACTGTGTTTTCACCGAAAGTGTAAGGCTTCGATAATAACAGTTCCATGGCCTTAGGAATTTCAACCCTTTGAGCACGATTTTATTTTAGTAAGCATAAGCAAGGCCTTGGCAAAATGCATACATACACGTGAAGAGGAATTAAGTGAAAGGGGAAAGGTGGGATTACCCTAGCATGGACATCGAGATAGATATGCCAAGGGTGAAATTTGACTAAGATTTGATTCTCATGACAAACAGATAGACTTCAAGCATTATAGTAATTTCTAAATATCCGCGTTATTGATCATTACTGGCACTACGTAATAACACAATAATGATAATAACTTTTAGAGGAAATGAGACTTACTTCATGAAATTGGTAGATTGGTTTAACCAGGGCTTTGTGTTTTCTTGAAATGGAAAGTAATATAGTCTGATAGAAACCAAATATGTTGAACATTGATTGTCATGAAAGGGTCGGAAACTGTGCACACTGAAATTTCGGACAAAAGAAGAAAAGAATATAAAGGCGTAGCAAAGCAATGCATACGTAAGGAACGATAAAAGATTGACCAGGCTAGAAGAATGTATAATACAAGCGGGAAGACGATCATACCAAGACAATTTTACTTACAGATTTTTTCGTGAACCGCACGGCAAAGCTCCCTCAACAACTGCGTACGATTATAGTGATCATGTTCATTTCTTAGGGATCAGTAGAGGAAGGTGCATAAACGAAAAAGAAGAAAGTTGATTCTCAATAACATTCACGCATAGGCTGATCGCATAGATATTCACTTCATAAAAGAAGGGGGAAAAACGATTTCTTATTTCATTTAGCCACATGAAATGAAATAGTCTTTACATTTTATGAATCATTTTTATTTGATCATCAAACATACTACGAATCCTAAGATTAATCTTTTTTCTATTATGATATCAATTTTGGGTTCTCCCGTGAATATTTTCAGCTTGTTACTCGGTTCAAGTTGCCATCTTGCAAGACGAAACTGCTAAGAGCAGATATCAAACTAAACTTTAAAAAAGAACGTGGAGTGAAACGAAGGCTCATATTTCCCCATGAAATGATAAAATATAATTGAACGTCATTCCATGTGATCAATTTCAGTTAACCTGGAATTCAAATTATATCGCTAACAATGAAAGAGGGGATAAGATATACCTTATTTCAAAAACAAATATCGGATAATGAATCAGATCGCTACTTTCCATGATCATGCCATCAGTCAGAGACCAGTCTTCTGTGTGGTTGCAATAGATTATGAAAGGGAGATAAGCAATCTGAAAGATACAAGCCTAAATTAAAAAACTTTAAAACAAATGCATACTAATTCTTTTAGAAAATTAAATCTGAAGTTTTGTAACAACTTATTTTTTTATGTAAAAAATAATAACACATCGGCAATACAGGACCTGATGGGATGCGAATAACTCAAGGAGAGAAGCTTGTTTTGGGGACGCCAAAACATGAAAATTGAATATTTGTTTCGTTTTGAAGCATCATATCAAGTAGAGAAAATTGGAATAGAAATGATCCTGCCATTAATATCTATTTCTTTCAGAGTGAAGATGCATTTTCATTAATTTCAAACTTTTTGAATGATTTCACATAAAAAATAACAGGAATGAAAAACATTTGAAGTAAATAAATCTGCTATATATTCTTATGATACTTGATAGGAAAATAAACAGACATAAACTCTGAAAACAAAATGCATACAAATTCATCAAAAACTTAAATTTGTAGTTTTGCGTCTATTTCTTTTTCATACACAAAATAATAACGTATTGGCAATACAGATCTGTAAGCATGATAAGGACTTGAAGTACTCGGAAAGAAGATCTTGTTTAGGGAACCCCAAAACATGAAAAAGGAAATAAAATAATAAGAGTAATGACTATTATTTCGCAATAAAACATCTAATAATAATTTGAATGAAAACATTTGAAAAAAAATATATATACTACCTATTTTTTAGATTTGATAGGAAAAATACGTTTACTTTTAACAGTTTTCTCATTGGCTTTTCACACAATGCCTTGCAACGAACAATGAAATATTTGTCAGAAATCGGTTTTTAGTGCAAATAGCAGGAAGGAAGCACCTAAAGATAAGGCAATAAAATCGATTAGTGCGCTATCACGGAAGGGGACAATATATTATTCTGACGGTTTGCAATTCATTGACTGACAGTGACAAAGTTCCGTCCGCGTAATTTACCCTTTCATCAATGTTTTGCAGTAACTGCCGATGAAGCAAAATAAGGATGAAGTAAATGCGCATGATTGGTTATTAAAGGCAATCCATTTCTTTGGTATGTTTATTTTCGGTTTTATGTTATTTGATTGTTTTTTGTTAATCTTGATAAACTGCTTTTTGTATGGCAGTTACCTACTGTATGTTACCTAATTCCATATATACGAGCATGATGAGAACCCTGATATTGTGCAGTGCCATACAATCATGACAATCAACATAACATTGAACACTTTTATACACACCCTCTTCCTTGGACACCAGGATAGTGGTTATCTGGTCTGGTTTGATACTTTCCATGTCATTTCGTTGTTTGCGGATTCGAAGGCCTTTAGAAATGAGCTCGGTGTATTCCCATATCTCACTTGAGTTATCATCATAAGTCGATTCACTGGAGCTTGGTGCTGTTGACCCATCTGTTCCTATAAAATGTTATATAAAGGGCATGATACTGATTTCCATCTTTCTCCGATTTGGGTAAGTCAGATCTCATATAAGTATTTTCGTAGCTATCCCCCCCCCCCCCGGTCATTGAGGGGAGTGGGAGTGATAAATCCAAATGTTATTGCAATGGCAGTTATCCCCATAACCACAATACTTCGTAATCGTTCTCCGAATTTTGTTTTGTTTGTGTAAGGAATAGCTGATAGCTTAATTCCTTGAATGTCGTGCCCATGCAGAATATTAGTTTTACACGATATGCCAGTCTCCTACGTCAGAGTTTTGCTTTTCAATTGGAGCGTGCGACATAGGGTATAATTTTTTAAGATTCCCAGGAGGATGATGTTTGAAGGTTTGCATGGTGGTACGGATATTCGTAGAAAGGGTTTACCGTTCACCATGTGGTAAGTCCTAAAGGACTATAGATAAAGTGGATAGAGATGGAGGTGAAATAGAGAGGCGAGAAAGTAGGAAAGTCTTCCCACCTCTCGCCGACTCAAGCCTCCTCATCTCTTCACCAACTCAATCCTCTCACCTCCGCTGGTTTACAGTCCTTTTTAGGACTTCACCCAGTCTTCGAAAGATACTCTGCCCTCCAACTTTTTTACTTTCTCGCCTCTCCATTTCACCTCCATCTCTATCCACTTTATCTAGTCCTTTAGGACTTACCACATGGTGAACCGTAAACCCTTTTTACGAAGGTTCCCAGGAAGAAGTCCAATTAAATCCCCTTTGATTCCCCATTGGAGATCCCCACTGAATACGTGGAAAGTGAAACAATCATGACAATGAGTCCCCTTTGACCCACTGAAACGGACCCCTTAAAAGTCCATTGGTCCCCATTGCAACCAATTTCCAGTTGGTGTAATGGGTTTCAATAGACACTCGTATCACTTTCCACCTTTCCATATACTTCCCAGTGGTATTCAATGTCCATAATTAATTGGCATTTCCAACTGCGTGGTCTTGTAATTGCAACTTAAAATTTCAACTGATATTCATTGTGTATTCATTGTATCACTTTCCATATACTTCCAATCATGGCCGTACGCACATAAGGGGTTGGGGGGCAGTTGCCTCCCTAGAAATTTTCAAAACCCCACTTTTTTTTCCTATTTTTCCTTACCTGCTTAATTGAGAATTTCCCCTATTCCACCCAAAATGTGCACCAGATCGTTCAATTTCATTTTAAAATTGCAAAAGCTCCCGCTCGGAAGCTTCACTCCCTCGTTTGTCGATGTTCCCTCAAATACTGAAAATATTCTTGCCCCCTAGGAAAAAATTCTTGCGTACGGCCTTGCTTCCAATTGGTATGTCCATAACTGAATTGATATTTCCAAGTGAGTGGTCTTGTAACCGCAAATTAACTTTTCAACTGATATCCAATGGGTATTCAATGGGTATTCAATGAGTATTCAATGGGTCATTTGGTCCAATGGGATCAATTGGTCCAATACGCACAAACCCTTTTTTTTTTCGTTTCAGCAAAGGTTCTTACCTTGAATCAAACATTTTATAGATTTAATTGATGATGATTTCCCTGCGCCTTCATCTCCAAATACACCAAGATAAACAGCTTCATCGGCCTTCATTTCTCTTATTTTTTTTATCTTTTCTTCCAACGCCATGGTCGTATCTAATATGAAAAAGAGATGTGAAAAATGATGGTGCGAATGGTCACTACAGACTTCCAAGAAAAAAGGTGTTTTCACATGTAAATTCATTGACATTAAAGAGTAGGTAAAGACACACTTATCCACGGTGATTACCGGATCTCAGTGTTAGGTAGTTGGGATCGCTGTATATAAATTTGAAAGGAATAATGATGCAAACATACGGAATTATGAACCCCATGTTACTTCCGCGCCCTGGGGAGGGGGTCACTCGCAGACAGAAGTGATCCCATGCGTGTCCAAAAAGCGGTGTACAAAGTAAATGGGTCAGATTTCCGACCCAAGGCGTCGACGCCGTTTTGGGGAGTTTCATGTCTAACATTCGACCTTTTTGCGAAATAGACGTTCTTCGACTTTTTTTTTTTTTTTTTTTTTGGGGGGGGGGTGGGGTGTATATTTTCCTACGCTATTTATCCCATTTTATGAGTAGGCCTATATTTTAAATAATCCTGCGCCATTTACGCCATTAAGGGGTAGAATTCTACACCACGGATTGTGCCTTTAGGGTCCAATTTTCAGATGTTTGGACAAGCATGGGTACCACTTCAGTCTGCAAGTGACCCCCCCCCCCCCCCCGGATTCGGCATTTATAAAGGCCTCGTAAATGCTGGCGGAACTGAAGGCCCAAAATACTTGTTTTTGGATCATCTTTTCACGCTGACCCTTGCTACATTACAAATATGCCTGAAATAGCATCATTTCTGTTGTAAGTTTTGCAATTGACTTCCGTATCGAAGCAAGTGTTTTGATACTTCTAGCTTGCAGGTAAAATTCTCAGTCAATAGATACATCTGTGTACATGGTCATTAAGCAAAAGGATTAGTTGCGGTTTTGCAACATGGTTGAGACTGCTGAAAACCTAATGCCTCGAGGGAAAAAGGTGTTAACGTTCTGCAAAGACAGTCTATACATTTATAACAGACAGACATGATATGAAGCATACTACAGTGCGGTGCAATTTTAAGAAATTTAAGACAGATAGAGTTGCCAATAAGAAGGGACGACGGAGAAAGAGAATAATACTATCCCATACGAGGACAGACAGAGCAAAGAAGAAAGAATCATTTGCACATATCAAGCAGCTGGAAGGATCTATAGGCATCAATGTTTCCACAATAACTGTCAAGAAGAGCTGAAGCAATATGGATTGCACTGCAAGACAGACTAAATCAGGGGAAAATGTCTGAACTTTGCCAAAGAACATGTCTACGAGTCAGGTTCTGGAAAACGGTGCTCTGTCCTCATGAATTCAAGTATTAAGTGAACTGAGTAGTCGTCTTAGAGAAGAGTATGATATATACCACTGTAAGTACCTTGAACAAGGGGTACGGCTCCTAATGCCAATAAGCAACTGTTAAGTATGGAGTTGGGATCATGTTGGTAGCATGTCGGTGGCATGTTTATAGCGTGTTGGTAGTGTGTTTTCGTGAGGATGCAGCAATTGCAAACTTTGGCGATGAATATCTGCATTTCATGGAAGGAATCTTGAATAGAGGGCTTTAACACCATTCTTTGACAGCAGATGATCCCATCTACTGCCAAACTGTGAAGGCATAAGCCAATATTTGACCTACCAATGATTCCAAACCAGCAGGGAAGACATTCCTTGTCTGAAAGAAAGTGCAAGTTCTCAAAGTTTTCTCTCATAGCAACTTTGGGACGAAAGTGCTTCCCTATACCAAGCAACACAAAAGGCCTGGAAAGCCATGATAGAACGCACATGAAAGAGTATAACTCCCATACTATGTCACAAGCTTGTTGACATTATATCCACAAGGCTGAGTGCTGATGGTTAAGCCAGAAGAGGACATACTAAGGTAAAAAAAAAAAAAAATGGGCAAAAAGTCGATCATCCCCCACTCCTCAAAGTGGAATTACGTCGACGCAAAATTCATGACCCCAGATGCGAAATTCGCGACTGGGATGCAAAGTTTGCGTCAGGGGTCGCGAATTACGCGACTGGGACGCAAAGTTGGCCGCGTATTCACATCGCTCATGATCTGCTGTCGAGCGTACGTCAAGGCCACCATACTAAGTACTACGAAGAACTCTAAACATAAAGCTAGCACTACACAAGCTGTACATATGAATATTTTTATTTTTTTCCCAAAAGTACATTTTGGGAAAGTACATAAAATTTTGATTGCAAATA
Organism: Echinometra lucunter; assembly: GCA_029962745.1. NCBI lineage: Eukaryota > Metazoa > Echinodermata > Echinoidea > Camarodonta > Echinometridae > Echinometra > Echinometra lucunter. The sequence goes on from JAPZVO010000030.1 coordinate 7,140, forward strand.
ACTATGTAAGATACGCTGTAGAAACAGGATGGTTGGGAAAGCAAACGAATTCGGTAGGCGATATAAGGGAGGTGACCGAAATTATATATCTTATGGGCTCAAAGCACCGACGTAATTCCACTTTGACGAGTGGGGGATGATAGACTTTTTGCCATTTTTTTTTTCTGTCGAACTCACTCTCAAGTATATACAAACACCCTCACCCACCTGTCCCAGACCCCCTTACACACAATTTTAATTTTAATTTTGCGAGCGAGCGAAGCAAGCGAGCCAATAAATTACCACTTTTCTGTTTTTTAATCGCATTTTCAAATATAAATTCTAAAATATCATTGTTGTTTATGACTGGTTAGCTGATTAATCAAAATATCCCTTAAAAGGGGGGGGGGGGTGGTATTTGTACACGCCATCCCCCCCCCCCCCCTCTGGAAAAAGTGGGGGGGGGGGATATATCCCCATTCCCCGGGATTTGCGCCAATAGCTCAAAGTGTGTTATCACTTCTACCTATAAAAGTGCTTTAATTTTTCCCCGCCTGCAGCTCGCGCTTGTATGATATTTAGATACAGGATGATTTCGGAAAGCGAAAAAAAAATCGGCCAGTGGGGTGACCGAATGTAGGCTACATTTATTTCTAAACATGTTATAGGACTATACAGAGGCGTCGATCCATTTTTCGGATTCGGGGGGCAAGACGACCAAACGGAGATGAACCCACGGCTACTATTTGTACACACACACACACACACACACACACACACACCATCATACATTTGTATATATATATATATATATATCTATATATATATATATATATATATATATAACATAGGCCTATATCAACGTGAAGCATTTTCAAATTGGGGAAATTAAGCAACTTGCTATGTGAACCATCCTGATTTTTTTTTTATTCAATTTTGCGAGCGAGCTCAGCGAGCGAGCAAAAAATAACAAATTTCTTGTTATGAGAGAAGAGTTTAGTTATCATATAGGCATAAATGATACCTGATATACACTCCCCTCCAAAAGTTTGGGAACACCTGCATTCAGTGTGTGTTTTTCTAAACTTGGTAGACTTTATTGAAATTCAGGCTCATAGCACAGCTGTATTTTTGTTTTAAAGTGAAGACTGTACACCAGTGTACATTTTCCCATTGATTCAAACACATTTAAAGCTCTTAATAGATATACAGCTGCCAAATATGGCGGGCTACCAGTCAAGATAGCATTTTCTCCAAAATGCTAACTTCTTTTATTACGTGTAGTTATTCAGAGCTTTTTACACTTATACCAGTGCACCTTCATTCATTTTGCCTTTTCACTTTGGCCTAGTCAGAAGTCAGACACAAAAAAATAAAATAAAACAATACTCAATATTTCACTTGTACAGAAAACTTGTTTATTGTAATTCAATAAACATAATAGACAATAAATAATATTTTTCAATAAACACGATAACAATTAAAGGGGCGTCATTTTTCTTCTTGATCATGGAAACTCATTATTGCGAACAACTTCAGTTGTTTTTGTGATACTGTAACAAACAAAATAAAATCTAAAATGAATATAACTTTTGCGCATGTCTTTGTTTTTTCATAGTGTTCCAATTAGACTGCCTTCTCATCAAAGAATCCTTCTTTGACAGCGATAACAGGATGGCACACTCTTGGCATCCTGTTGGTCAACTTGTTGAGGGAGTCACTGGAAATACCCTGCCATGCCTTCTTTTCCTGCACCAAAGCAACCCCAAACCATGACATTTCACCACCATGTTTCACAGTTGGCTTGATGCACTGTGGTAGCATCTTTTCTCTTGCTGCCAAACACCTTGAACTTTGACTCGTCTCTATGTGAGATGGCGAAAGGGAGAAAAGATGCTACCACAGTGCATCAAGCCAACTGTGAAACATGGTGGTTAAAATGTCATGGTTTGGGGTTGCTTTGGTGCAGGAAAAGTTGGCAGCTTGCACAGAGTAGAGGGTATCCTCAACCAGCACGGCTATCATTCCATCCTACAGTGGAAGGCCATCCCTTCGGGGAAACGCTTGATTGGAGAAGGGTTTGTTTTCCAGCAGGACAATGACCCCTAACACTCGTCAATACTATGCAAAGACTACTTGAAGAAAAAAGATGAGAAACAAGTCCTGGAAATCATGAATTGGCCACCCCAGTCCCCAGATCTCAACCCCATTGAGCTGCTTTGGGAAGAACTAGACAGAAAGGTTCGAGAAATTTGCCCAACAAGTGAGACTCATCAGTGGGAGATTCTACAGAAGGCATGGCAGGGTATTTCCAGTGACTCCTTCAACAAGTTGACCAACAGGATGCCATGAGTGTGCCGTCCTGTTATCGCTGTCAAAGAAGGATTCTTTGATGAGAAGGCAGTCTAATTGGAACACTATGAAAAAACAAAGATATGCGCAAAAGTTATATTCATTTTAGATTTTATTTTGTTTGTTACAGTATCACAAAAACAACTGAAGTTGTTCACAATAATGAGTTTCCATGACCAAGAAGAAAAATGACGCCCCTTTAATTGTAATCGTGTTTATTTAGAAAATATTATTCATTGTCTATTATGTTTATTGAATTACAATAAACAAGTTTTCTGTACAAGTGAAATATTGAGTATCGTTTTATTTTATTTTTTTGTCTGACTTCTGACTAGGCCAAAGTGAAAAGGCAAAATGAAGGTGCACTGGTATAAGTGTAAAAAGCTCTGAATAACTACACGTAATAAAAGAAGTTAGCATTTCGGAGAAAATGCCATCTTGACTGGTAGCCCGCCATTTTTGGCAGCTGTATGTCTATTAAGAGCTTTGAATTTATTTGAATCAATGAGAAAATGTACACTGGTGTATAGTCTTCACTTTAAAACAAAAATACAGCTGTGCTATGAGCCTGACTTTCAATAGAGTCTACCAAGTTTAGAAAAACACACACTGAATGCAGGTATTCCCAAACTTTTGGAGGGGAGTGTATATGTATATGATTACTTCGCTGCCAAAAATGAACTCTATTTTGTCACATCGCTGGTCCATTGTTGCTGCCCCCAAACCACTCTGTTTTTTTAATATTGCGAGCGAGCGATGCGAGCGAGGAAGCACACACTGTTTTTCATGGTAGATGTAGTAAACCCTTCAGCAAATTACGCTGTGAGCCAATGAAACATCTACATTATCTATTCGGTCTCATCTTACCGAATTCGTTTGCTTTTCAAAACCATTAATATGAAACGAGCGAGCGCAGCGAGCGAGGAAAAACATACCCTTTTCCATATGATAGAAGTGTTATTTCGTCATCATAAAAAAAAAATGTGATATGCGCTATACAAGAACGGAATATTATTATTATCATTATCATCAGAATACACTATAAACCTGTCATGTCTGTATGATATCTAAATAATACATCCAATCGCCTGTGTGCCGAATATGACACTGTTTTAGCTACCTCGCTTGCAGTCCGAATCCATTCTGTTTCTACTATAGCGAGCAAAGTCAACGATCGATCCCGGCAAAATTATATGGATTCGTCCCGAAATCTTTGTCAACCACCTTGCTGCCCAAATATAATGATACTTTGGAATCTCGCTGCTATAATAAGCTACTTGCTGCCCGAAATCATCTTGTATCTAGCTTTTACCAGCGAGAGTACAGTGGAGTAGCGAGCGAGTTAATGAAAAACTTTTTTTTGTTTTGCGGTTTTTTTTTTTTTTATCCAGGCCGTTATTTCCTGAAATTGTATCTATTTTTAGGTCAACTGGCCGTTCGATTTCTAGGAGTGATATCTTGTTTGGTTCTATTACTTCCCATGAGTAGAAGAAAAGCATAACATTAGATAGAAACACAAGACGCAAACCGATTTCCTTTCATAAGAATAGTAATTATCATCGGCTTTGGTTAAGATACCATAAATGCGAGCGAGCGAAGCGAGCGAGCCCTTCCCAGTGTCCTATTTTCTTTCTCTTTTTTTGTTTTACGCTTTCATTTCACTTCCTTCCTTCCTTTTCCTTTCTTTTTTCTTTTTTTTTTCTTTTTCCTTTTTTTCTTTTTTTTTTTTGGTTTGGAAATTATGGGGGGGGGGGCAAAATGATATCATTTCCCCCCCCCGAAATTTTCTTGGGGGGGGGGGGGCAACTGCCCCCCCCCCACCCCCCCCCCCCCCCCCCCCCCCCCCCCCCCAGGATCGACGCCTCTGGGACTATAGTGTATTTCGATAACGAAATGTGTTTTCCTCAATAACTTCGTTCGCTTGTAATAGTTATAAATAGGGGGACAGCAAACAATTTGACCAGCGAGGTGCCACCATTAAGTGGCATATTTGGCAGCAAAGTGACCATATCATTCATATATGTTATAGGCCTACAATGTATACTGATGCCAAAAGAACACTTCTTTCATAACAGGAAATTTAATGAAGTGGCTATTTTCTGCTCGCTTACTCGCTTCGCTTGCAAAATTAAAATACAGCGTGATTCATAATTCAGGAAGAAGCGTCATCCCCCCAAAAAAAACAAACAAACAAAAAACATATATATAAAACGCTTCTTGGCCCCTAAATATTCCTTTACAATAATAAAATTCTACGTCCGCAATATCGTTTGAAAATAATGTCTGGTGTTTTTGTGCTATACTATTAAAAAAGATAGTTTAAAAAAACCTGTAGAATTTCCATTAAATTACTGGTTAGCCGAGTTGCCAGTTACTCACTGTATTTTTTCTTTTAGTTTGTATTGTTTATTCTACGTTAAAATTTAAACAGCAGTAAAATACAGTATTTATCTGTGAATGGTACTTTACAGTGTGTCCCATAAAAAAAAACCGCATTTCATCGCAGCAATTTTCTATCAAAACGAATAATTTCCTTGATGAGATATAAACACAAAAGAAAAAATAAGTTCCCCATAAAACATATTCCTGTATTTTTTTCGATCAGGAACCTTTGAAATCTGAATATAATATCATGTAGCCACACTTCTCAGCTACATTTCCAGGAAAATTCAGGGCAAACCCTTCAGTCACGCTTCAGTGAACACAACAAATATGCAAAATTTTCATTTTTTGAAGTTCACAAGCCTCGTGCCATGACTTTGATGCAGTGATATCGGAACATACTTTACGTTTTCTGTGTTTGAAGGCATGCAACATAAATTGTATTCGTTCCCAAACATGCCAAATGAGTTGTGCACCAAATTTCATGCTTGAGTGAGCAAGAGGTGAAAATGGCAAAAAAACTTCAGTTTTGACATTTTTTTTGCGCGGTGAAGTTGATCTAATGTGGCGGAATTCATGTTTTGGAAGGGCGTTTGCAACTTTTGCAATTTATACTATCAATCTGCGGTTGAATGAAGACATAATAAACACAGCATTTCACCATGTGGAAATTATCCAGTAATTATTGCCTTATTTTTGTGCACCAAACATCTTATTGGTAACATTTTTAGCATGTCTACATGACCGGTGTACATGTATCAATGATCTCAGGGCATTTAATTGAAAGTTCACGCTTCCATGAGCAAGTGGGACTGGAAATGCTCTTCTTTCATCTATCGACCAACGGGCTTTCATGTCGACATGGGTGCTTACCCAGTAACAGGTGTTGTCCATCACTATGAGTTTTATGACCAACAGACCTTATGTAATGCTCTGTATATTCCACCCTTTGCCCCATATGGCAAAGACATTATCTCACTTTCCCTGGCCCGAATCCAGGCCCAAGAACGTTTGTTCTTTGTTTTGTTGTTGTTTTGTTGTGCTCCAGAAATGTAGCTCTATTACACGTATTTCCAGTGCTTTTCACAAAGTCTGGTGTCATCAAATTATGATCAACTCCCCATGAAAGCCCACGACTGAATGTCTTTAATGTTGGTAACCATGATAAGTCTTCTTGGGGAGTTCGTATGATTTGATTTTCGTCGAAATCCCGACCTCTTAGGCTTGAGGGAGCAAATGAGACAAGAAAATTATGCAAATTAGGTGAAAGTTTAAGGCGTTGTCCCTGCTCCGTGCCGCATCGGATAGTTGATTTGGCATAAGATCCTTTTAGTTAGTGGCCTCAGGGAGATATGTGCCAAATTTCATGAAAAAAAAACCTCGCAGTAGATTGAACAATAATCATCTATGAAAATAGGCTAGATTTCATTTCTTATTTCCCCTCCCACTGATACTATGTACAGTTAGGGAGCAGAATTTAAACGAAAGTAAAAGTTGGCTTATTTTCATCGATGATTATTGTTCAAACTACTGCGAGTTTTTTTTTTTTTTTCCCCCATGAAACTTGGCACATATCTCCCTGAGGTCACTTGCTCCCTGAAGCCTAAGAAGTCGGGGTTTCGACGAAAATCAAATTAGACGAATTCCCAAAGAAGACTTATGATGATTAACCGCATTAAGCAATTGAACGTTGGTCGATAGGTGAAATAAAACCTTTTCTAGTCCCACGTGCTCATTGAAGCGTGAACTTTCAATTGAATGCCATGAGATCATTGATATATGTACACCGGTCATATAAACATGCTAAAAATGTTATTAATAATTTTTTTAGTGCACAAAAAACAAGGCATTAATTACTGGATAATTTCATCATGGTGATATTTTGTTTTCATTATGTGTTCATTCAACCGCGAATTGATAGGTATCCATTGCAAAAGTAGCAAACACCCTTCCAAAACATGAATTCCTCCGCATTAGATCAACTTCACCGCGCAAAAGATGTCAAAACTGCAGTTTTTTGCCATTTTCACTTCTTGCTCACTCAAGCATGAAATTCGGTGCACAACTCATTTGGCATGTTTGGTAACGAAAAAAAATTATGTTGCATGCCTTCAAATGCAGAAAACTTAAAATATGTTTCAATATCACTGCATCAAAGTCATGCCACGAGCCTTGTGAACTTCAAAAAATGACAATCTTGCATATTTGTCGTGTTCACTGAAGCGTGACTGAAGGGTTTGCCCTGAATTTTCCATGAACTGTAGCTGAGAAGTGTATTTAAATGATTCTGTATTCAGATTTCATCAAAGGTTGCTGATCGAAAAAAAACAGGGATATGTTTTAGGGGGAACTTATTTTTTGTTTTGTGTTTACATACCTCAAAAGCTCTGCTTCTCTTCTTTCATTTGCTGCATAACATATTTTACGCATGACTGAATTAAAACAATGGAATGTGGTGGTACCAAAATTTTATTTGCACTCATAAATTGTAAATTTGAGTTGGTTTTTAGGGTAATATATTTAATTATTTTGGAAAAGGACACACATCACGTAAAAAAAAAAAAATCAGAATGTTTTCTGTATAATGATACCTCGTGCGTGAATGATACCTCAATAACCTCATAAATGGATGATGTATACTAGAGAACAAGAAAAATGAAAATATGCTTCATTTCTCCCGAAGGAGTCCATAGTCGAGTAGGAAGTCAATCAGCTTTCCATATCTAGCAGCTGACAATGGACCTTATGCTTGACTGGGTAAATTCACGTCATAGAGAATGAAAAGGAACATTACCGAACCGTACTGGTGCATTGTCACTTAGTCTTATCCCACTTTGTCTAATGCTCGTTTGGTCTCATCCCAAATGCTCTAATCCCATTTCGTCTACAACTAGTTTGTCAATCAACCATTTGGTCTAATTGCCACATAGCCAATATACCATTTCGTCTAATTCTCGTTAGGCTATTCCCATTTCGTCTAATACCCACTTGGACTAACACCACTTAGTCTATCTGATTATACGAACTAGTAATAGACCAAATGGTTATTAGACGAAAGTTGGAAGAAGTAAGTAGACGATGTGGTAACTAGACCACTTGATCATTAGACAAAATGACAATTAACCCCAGGTGGTGATTGCACCAAATGGCAATTAGATCAAATTGATAGTAGACCAAATGCGATTCGCCATAGTGGCGTTGAACGATCTGGGAAATAGAACAACTGGTATTAGACCAAATGGCTATAAACCGAGATGATTGGAGTATAAAAAGGCTAAAAATTAAGCAAAGGAAAGGGCGAGACAGTAACTGGTTTAGTGGTAACGTCAGTGGACAGCTCTTTGTCTTCGCCTACAAACTGATTCTGATCGAACCCAGGTTCGAGTCTGAGTCACGTCTTTCGGATGGTGAGATTAAAGCTTGGTCCCACTGGCGTAAATAATAGATTTTAATTGATACACCTCTGTAAAAACACAATAACACACACACTCACAAAGTATCATTAGTTTGAATGAAAGCAGTGACCACAGATAAAAAGGTGATTATTGTAACCAAATGGGCTCACTTCGGGAGCCTGCAGCAAGTAGCTGCAGCTTTCCATGAGAGATTTCCAGATCACCAAGTACCTGCAAAGTCTACGTTATGGAAAACAGGAAAAACAAACAAACAAACAAGCAGGGAGGGACAAGCCTCAATGTTAACAAGGGCCGATCTATTCGAAGATCTACCGGGTCGGTAGAGAATGTGGCACCCCCCCCCCCTTTCCCTCCGGAGTCAGAAGGACCGTATGCGTGTTCCCTACATCTCCGGTAAAAGGGGTACTTTTGTCGTGACAAAATCATGCTCGAGTATTGTAAAAAGAAAGAAATTGAAAAAAAAGGTGTAAAAGACGGTATAGCTTATAAACTATCATTGATATCACCAAGTGCTTCGATATCATTCGAACATTTGATTATTTTTTCAGTAAGTTATGGAATAATAATCAGGATTATCATTTTAATGTTATTTTTCATAAACTCGTAAAAAAAAAATCTAATTCCAAAGTGAGATCCCACTTTGAACATAAAATAATCTCTTCCACGGCATTGTAATGACAGCTTACCTGATGAGGGGGAGGGGTGTCTGTCCAGAGAAAGGGGGTTGGAATGAGAGCTCACCTGAGATCGGGGGTACATGGATCGGTTTTCCGGGGATTCAAAAATTTCACCGCCCGGAGATAGGGGGTGCTTTCCGAGGGAGGGAACGAGAATATGCCTAAGCTAAATAATACTGAGTGGAGGGGGCGGGAGCGAACTTAGGGAAGTATGAAAGTAATGATCGATTCTTTGCCTAATTTCAACATTTTATACCCCAACCAACTCTTGTGTTCCTTTTAATTGTGTGAATTCACTCAAGCAGTAGGTCCATTATTAGCCGCTAGATTGAGAAAGCTGAATGGCTTCTTAATCAACTATCTACTCATTTGGGAGAATTCAGGCATCTTTTCATTTTAATTGTTTCTAGCATGCATCATTCATTTTCTTTACGCTTGTGGTGCCATATAAAAGAAGAAATAGTGATTTTTTATGTGCTGTGTTTCTTTTTCCAAAATATGCTCTAAAAATCTTAAAGGGCCATTATTATGGAAAAGCAAGTTGTTCCTTCTTTGTAGTATTTTTTATGCCGAATCCAGATATAGCAACCATTTCCCCCGAAAACCACTCCTAAACACATGAATTCAAAAGAAATAAGTTAATTGGGAATGCCCCTAAAAATTTAGGCTAAGCCCCGCCCCGCTCCGTGATTGACACCTGACGTCACATGCCGAAACAAGCACCCGGAAGTGCAGGGAATCTGTACGTGTAATGTGCTGGAAATACGAAGGATCCGTCATTGGATTCGGAATTTCAGCGAAATATCACCCTAAGAATATAGCGATGTAGAAAAACAAACAAAGATAATGTTGCTTAGGAGATGCTCTCGAGCCAAATGATGTTATGGATTGGCAAACCCAAAAAGCTGACTTTGAACTGCAGAACGAACATGACGAAGCGAGTTGACTGGCTGCCAAATTTATGCATGCAACACAGCCATTGCATGGATCCTATACGAAGTACGATGCAGCTGGAAATTGCGTTGCCATGGTCAAGCACGAAGCCGAGAAGTTTGAAAAGCAAAAGGTAAGACTCATCCTTGAAAATGTTTTTCGGCAATTCCCGAAGGCGCTAGAGGGACAGATTGAACATGGTATTTATTTTTCCTTTCCTGCAGAGCTTGCGAGCCCTCAAATAAATATTATGCATCCATAATACATGTAATACTCGGACAATGTCAGGCAACTGCACTCTGCAGATAAACTCAGCTTTGCAGCAGGTGCAGCAGGGAGCTCCGCCGCCATGGAGCTCGCTGCCTGGCATGTCCGGAGACTATATCTATGCACCATGCAGCACGGTGAAGGGAGTGTGGTTCAGTGAAGTTTTACTTTAAAAAGAGGGCCTCATGATTAAAATGGGGATTAAGAAAAAAAAATTGTAGACCTACCTACTAGGCCGAAGGCAGGAATTTTTGCTTGGGTGGGGCAAGAATGTGTTCTGTTAACAACTAGCTATTGTATTTGTAATCTTCGAATTTGCTTTTTTTATAATACAATTGTCCACTGAATGCCTTGATTCAGTTATATATGTTGGGAAGATAAAGCCAGACCAGAGAATCTACATGTACATGAAATCTGGAAGATTTCTTTTTCTAATTTCTGTCTGATTTTGTATTTATTTTTTTTTTCTAGTAGCGTCCACAATCACCACTTAATTCTTATTGTAGTACATTAAGGAGTTTAGATTTTTCGAAAATATTTTATTTATGATTATATTATTTTTTCATATCTTCCATTGCAGAGTGGAAAGTGGCTGCTTCGGTGGCTACAGTGATTATTTTCTGCTTTTATTGTACACTGACAGGAGTATAACCTGTGGAGAGTAGAAAATATAAACTGTTGGAGCCAGGTATTGTTCTTTCATCACTGTCGTTGTAGCAGTCTACTGGCTTCCATTCATCGACATGACTGATCTCTTCATCATCAAGCCAGGCAGAGACAAACGTCGTCGACATCATCATCATTTTCCATTAGTAGAACACTCATCTAGCTCCATCTTCCTGCACCTGATGATGCGGTTTGTAAATGAACTCTTCACCGTGCAGACTTTTTTATCTTGTTGAAACAGTTTACCATTTATTTGAGCTCCCCTACAGGAATGAACCATTGGATTTATACTGGAATAATTAATTTCCAAGAAGTATTTTTAGACAGGGACTATCAGACTTTAAAAAGTTATTTCAATACAAAGCAGTGGTCTCTCGCTATAAAAATAGACCACCTGTTTTATCTTGTTATTATAAAATGTTTCATGTTGTCCAATTCTAAACAGATGCATGTCTGTACCAAAAAAGAGGACTCTGAAGTTTGTATGATTGTGATCATTGGTTCAATTTCCTTTAATGAATAATCAATATGGGATTTTTTCGGCTGCACTGTTTTTATTATTTTTTTTGTAAAATTAAATTTCCTTATTTTATTTTTTTTTTACACATTCTCCAATTTTCATTTCGTAGATGCATATCACCTCCAAACCTCTTCACAACATTTTCCCCTTCTCTGAAATGTCTTTCATAGGGGGTGATGTATGTGAAGTCACAGTCTCATAGCATGATAGTGATGAAAGTAAGAGGACAAGTAAGGTCTGATGACTAATGATGATGATGTATGCTTGGTGATGATATGATAATGATTAAGGTTACGTGTACATGTATGATTGATTGAGGTAGATAATGCAATTAAAAAGAAAGGCATAGAGCATGATGATGATGATAATGAAGAAACTGTGATATGAATTTAACATAAATACAAGGGCAGCCTAGTAAAGTGTACCAGTGACCTTTTTGTAAATAGGGCTTAAATTCACACTGTGGTCTAACACTCACCCCCCCCCCCCCGAAGGGTTTTTTTTAAAGTAAAAAACGTTTACATTTTTTAATTTTTTTATTTTTTTTTAGTTTAGATAATTTTCTATTTGAAGTGATTCTACGGGGGAAAGAATATTTATGTTTTCCTGAGGGGGTTTCACACTGGGCCTGTAAAGAGTTACGTAGTAGTGCCGGGCTGCGCACTCATGGGGAAAATTATTTTGCTGCCCTCATGAAGTGTGGATTTTTCCTCAGAATGATGTAGAGGCCGGAGCGTAATCTTGCAAAGGAACGGTGTACAGTAGCATAGAGTTGTGTTGTCTTGCGTAGGAATTGCGTAAAATAGTGTAATGTTACGGAGAATTGCAAAGAAATTGCATTTCAGTGCTCTACGCAGTACGCGAAAAAATGTAAAAGTTTGATTTTTTTTTCGTCCATCTCGCTTACCCCTTTGCATTCCTCAGCGTACAGTTATGTAGGCTAGTGTAGGGGCACATATGCACAGTGTATTCCATACGCAACACTACGCAACTCTATGCAAGGCCCTGTGTGGAATCCCCTGTAATTCTTTTCCCCCTTTTAAAAAAAAAACCATATTCTCCTTTACTTCAGCACATTTTGAAAGACTTGTTCATTCATGGATCAGCAAAAAAAAAAAAAAAAAAAAAAAAAAAAAAATCCAAACCATGAAAACTTTGGTTGCTGTCAGACTTTCAGGGTAGATAATTGATTTAGCTTACAATAACTTTAAAAAGAAATAATAACTAGATCAACACGAACAACACGTGCAAGCTATATTGTCACTGGGTCCACTCTGAATCTGAACTCATGCAGTCTGCAGAGTTTTCACTCACTCACTCACGTCACTCTCTCACTACACGAAAGAAAGTATGTGGGACCGATCTAGAGTATTCCTTCCGAACTACCTGCTGTCAATATTGAATAACAATGCGACAATATAACTTTCACGTGTTGTTCGTGTTGATCTAGTTATTATTTCTTTTTAAAGTTATTGTAAGCTAAATCAATTATCTACTCGAAAGTCTGATAGCAAGCAAAGTTTTCACGGTTTGGATAGGTTTTTTTTTCTGATCCATGAATGAACAAGTCTTTCAAAATGTGCTGAAGTAAAGGAGAATATGTTTTTAAAAAAGGAAATGAATTACAGGGGATTCCACACAGGGCCTTGCATGGAGTTGCGTAGTGTTGTGTATGGAATACACTGTGCTTATGTGCCCCTACACTAGCCTACATAACTGTACGCTGAGGAATGCAAAGGGGTAAGCGAGATGGACGCAAAAAATCAAACTTTTAACACACGTCTACCGTTAAATAACTGGCTATCTTCACGTATATTTCGACTTAAATCTTTATTTTACACACTTTGAGCTGTTTTCTGATAACGCGAATTGAGATTCCATCTGCTACTCGCTCGCATCATCACACTCGGCACTCGAGGACTCAACAACATGTTTGCGCCCACTGCCTGGTTTGCGTCCGGTGTCAGAGCGCAATGGGCTCAGATTTGCTCTTTTCAAGCTATTTTCAGAGTAAAAAATGGATAATTATACAGCTTTACAAGAAAAGATTTGTGCCAGAATGAAATGCAAACGTTTTTGCGGGCAGTGAAGTTATGTAAACAGCTTCTGAAAGGGAGATTCCGTGGCATGCAACTTCAACAAAGGTGCAATTTTTTAACGCTTGATCCGAACCGTAAATTCTGTTTTCCATGGGAAAAAAAAATGTGTTTTTTTGTTCAACTATTTCATACATTACAAACGCACAAGTAAGACTTATATATTTCAAATTTGGTAGAAAATGACGAATAATACTCTAAAATTATGCGGGCAGTTACTTTAGTCCAGGCAGTTTCACGGGCTTTCCAGTAGGAAGCTGCAGTGAACTGCAGCTGAATGTTTGCTTGTGACGTCACTGGTGCATGTCAGTTGAGTTGGGAAATTGTCATTCATTTTATATCTTACATTTTAACTCCCCTTATTTTCAACGAGAAAAAGAATTCAAATGTTTCCTTTTACTTAAAACTGATCAGCGATCAGACCGAATTGTTTACATGTGTAGAAAAATGGTTTTGTGGCGATCAGCGTCGTTTTCTTTTCAGAGCGCTCGTCGCTATGAAGAATATGCAGATTAATTTGGATCAAACGTAGTTTGAAGTTAACGTTGTGTACAAAATGTATAGGCGACGTACGCGTTAGTGCCACGCCCAACAAGGTGGGGTCAAGGCGTAAGGTTTTGGTGTACAAGGTAGCAGCCATTATGTTTTCTGCGTTCGTTGAGCTAAGACATATTGTTGAGTTTCCTGCCAGTCGCCATTTGATTTGTTTCCTGAGTTGTTAAAGTCATCACATTATTTCTACTAATTTTGTGTCAAGACTACACTGCTTATAGACCAGGTTATGAGGAAAGTAGAGGAGCCGTCATTTTATTGTTTTTTTTTTTTAACTCACTGCGGTGAGTTTTATTGTCGGGACTGGAGTCAGCTACCAAGTCGGGTACGCCAAGGCTACCATCCATTACCTTCGGGGCATCACAAAGGTCATCTCAAGGTCATTGTTCAAGGACGACGCAACAGAGATGTCACACAGACTTTGTCGCAGCAATTTCGACAGCGCCATGATCGTCAAGTATTATCCGCGTTTTTATTTTGGGGCCCCAACCAACGAGAACTGTCACTCAGGTTTCGTTTGTTTGTGTGTGTGTGATTGGTGTGAGTGTTTCAATTAGTCCGTGAAAACTCAAAACTCTTATCCAAAAGATTACTCAACTGTATCCTCAATACTTATAGATAATCGATTAGGTTTATACAATCTTATACAATTATCCAAGCTTTATGCAATTTTCCCTAACTTTCAGTGTTTCAAGAAAAGATTGCAATTTATTTTACCCACTCTGTTGTAATCTGATATCGGCTTTAAGCCAATTGTTTTATTGATCAAAACCAAAAGTGCATATTGATTAAATACTTCTACAAATTCATATTCAAAGTGTCAAAGTTTGTTGTGTTGAATATCCTTTACAAGTTCACCTCTCCGTTTATATTTTTCGGACCTCAACAGGGCCGTGACAGTGCATTTGCATAATAATCGCGATTCTGGGCCTGAAAAGGGGGCGGGGCTTAGTATACGACTCAGGGGCAAAATCAATTTGCAAAAAAAAATATTTAAAAGTATATCGTTGCACAAAATCTGGAAATGAGTGCTATTTTGAATGTAGAACACCTTTATCTTCCAAATAGAGGTTATATTCAATTCCATAGATGTGGTCCTTTAAGGGTAATAAGTTACTCATGAAAGTAGAGAAGTAGAGGTTTTGATAACTGAATATCTCATCAAGGAAATTGTTTATCGTGATAGAGAATTTCTGCAGTGAAATCCGGCTTCCTTTTTTCTAGCACACAATGTATTTTAATGTTTCATTTAATACGGAATTTATGGAGCAGACTTAGAATGCAGCATTACTGTCTGGAAATTTAGGTATTACCAGTGGCGGCACCAGGATTGTTAAAGTGGGGGGGGGGGGGCAAATGGAGGGCAAAAGAAAATGTTGGGGGGGCAGGGGCAGTCAATTTTTCTTTTGCGTGTATGGAAAAATCGAGCGTGAAGCGCAAGTTTTAGTCGCTTACACACATTTTAATATCAATTTTGCGAGCGAGCGAAGCGAGCGAACAAAAAAATAACCGCTTTTTTGTTTTTTAATCACATTTTCGAATAAATATTCTGAAATATTACGAGCGAGCAAAGCGAGCAAGCCGAAAAATGGCTACTTTTCTTGTTTTTAATCGCATTTTAAAAAAGAAATTTAAAAATATGACGAGCGAGCGAAGCGAGCGAGCCAAAAATAACCACTTTTTGGTTTTCAATCAAAGTTTTGAAGAGTGGAAAATGGTATTTTAGAGAACTTCACAGCTTGAATATGATGCTTATGACAACATCTACTTATTTACAAATTACTGTATAATTTTTCATTTCAGTCCTCAAAATTTCTGGGGGGGGGGGCAACTGGGGGGGCAAAGCTTCTGAGTGGGGGGGGGGCAAATGCCCCCCATGCCCCCCCCTTGGTGCCGCCACTGGGTATTACGCCCCTACACCCCCCCCCCCCCCCCCCTCTTCATGTTCCCTGAATACTTGCCGGTGCGGTAACCTAACATGTGACTCAGGGGCTTTGGCACCGCTGTGGGGGGAAAAAGGCCAAAAAACAAAACAAAAAAACAAAGCAAAAACAAAAAAATAAGTTCCCAGGGGCCTTCTTAGTGGGGCTCCCTCGCAAGACAATAAGAATCCAATTCGATGTTAAAAATGATGTATGAGAATTCCTTCGCTCTGAAATACTTGCATGGCCTCCCCGTTTCATTTTTTTAGCTCGGTCGCTACTCTTCCGCGGAGATTAATGAAAACACTTTTTATAGATTTAAAAAGCACGATCTTATGGGGCAGGTGATGCTCTCTGCAAAAAAGCATTTCAATAAAATGCCGTGGGGCATAGGTGTTCTTCTGTAAAGGGATATGGGGATGTTTGTTTTGTTCCCGCCCCTCGGAAGCTTATTGCATAAAACAATTTCAGTTGTCATTATGGCTTTTATAACACTTTAAAAAAAAAGAAAGAAGTTTCTGCATTTATTAAAGATACAAACATTGGAAAATATAACGATACAACTCACATTGATACAAGTTAACTGTGACAAATATTCAAAGAAAGAATATGTATACTTACATAATGTTAGAATAATAGAGTTGGTTTTAATGAAGAAATACATATAAATGGAGGGTCCAGCTTTCATAACCAAAAGGCTTTAGTCGATAGCAGCCGGGAGATAACACATTATAAGTCGCATTTAAGGGTGTCACATGTAGTAATTAAAATCGATATTTGAAAAATTTTATGTAAACCCGAGTTTGTCAGAAAGAAATGGTAGAAAATAATAATAATAATAATAACAGTTGCAAGTGCGTGCAAGTGGGTGAGTGCCTGTGAAAGGTTAGCAGTTTGTATGTTTGTTAGATTTTTTTCTATAACTGGTCATCTTTACAAATGTTTGGATAATTTTTTTTTTCATTAGTGCTTTGAAAGAATAAAGTGATGTGCTGAATGTTTTATGCTGGGAGGTAAATTGTTCCATACATCTGGACCATGGTGTCTAATCGATGTATGGGTAAGAATTATTTTGGGGTTGGTTAAATGGAGATCAGTAGAGTGTTGAGTGGGATAAGAATGAATATTTCTATTATACGTGAAAATTTTACAAAAAGGCAATAGAACTGTATTTGTACATAAAGACTGCAGTTTGAAACAGGTGAATATCGGCAATTTGCAATGTTTTTAATTTATGAAAATATTGGATCTGTGTGGGCTAAGTAATGTGAAGGGTGCAGATCCGAAGTGCTTTCTTTTGGAGGTGAGATGTTGCCATAATTTTCGTTTTGTTATTTCACCATACTATGTTACAATAAGAAATGTAGGATAGAATAAATGAATTATAAGGCATGAATAATGATTTAGGGTGAAGATGGTATTTCAGTCTATACAAAATGGCTATGCCTCTCGAAACTAACGCGCAAATATTACGAATATGGCTATTCCAAGTTAGGTTTGAATCGATTGTAACACCTAAGAATGTTGTTTCTTTCTTTTCAGTGAGAGGTATATCATTTATGAAAATATTGTTGTTGTTTAGAATGTATGTTTTTAAAGTAGATGTAGTCAGTCTTGTCTATATTTAGGGAGAGTTTATTGGATTTGAACCAGAATGATAATTTTGTTAATTCTGAATTGAGAGTTGTTACAAGGATACTAAGATCTGCATGTGAATAGAATATGTTAGTGTCATCTGCAAAAAAAATATATGTTAGGAGTGGAGATGCGTTTACAATGTCATTCATGTATATCAAAAATAATAAGGGACCTAAAATATAGCGTTTTGGTACTCCGCATTTAAATGATAAACTATTAGATGATTCAGATTTAAAAATAATATACTGACGTTTATTACGCAAATCTCTTCAAACCAGAAGAGGGCAACCCCTCTCACTCCATACGCCTTTAGTTAAGAAATTAATATCCGATGATCCATTGTGTCGAAAGCTTTCGATAAGACCATGAATACTCCGATAGTATGTTCTCTTTTAGAGAGGGAATCAGTTATTTTGTCGTATAGTTGTAAAATTGCATAGTCAGTTGAATGATTCTCTCTGAATGCATACTGATTAGGAACTAGTAAATCATTATCATTCAAGAAAGTATACAATCTTTTATAAACTCCTTTTTTCCAAAATTTTCGAAATGCTTGGTAACAAAAAAATTGGTCTGTAGTTAGCAATTTGGACTGGGTCATCTTTTTTATAAATCAGAATTATCTGTGCCATCTTCAGCAAGTTGGGAAAAATACCTTGGGAGAGAGACAGATTAAAATATGAGACAATGGGGAAACTATGAAATGAATTATTTGCTTTAATAGAGATACACTTCATTCGTCATGGCCGCTAGATTTAGTGGATTTTGGGAACGTACAATTTCTAAATTTTCATGGATATTTGTTGGATTAAAAACAGAAAGTCTTCAACATTGTCCTTTAAGTATTTCAAAAAATCGTTTTCCCCAGTGACTATTTTTGATGCTAAATTTGGGCCAGCATTAGTGAAGAATGTATTAAATGCATTAGCGATGTTATTAGGATCTTGAATATTTCGCCCATTATCTTCAAATTTGATTGTATTTAGATTATGTTTTTTTCTTACCTAAGGCTTCATTAATTGTTTGCCACAATGCTTTATTATTATCATTAATGTTTTCAATTTTATTAGAGAAATATAATTTGCGAGCTAATCGAATCAAAGATGTTAATTTATTGCAGTACTCTTTATATTTATTTTTATTTTCGGTCGTAGGTGATTTAAGTGATATTTTGTATAAGCGATTTCGATTATATGGATTTAATTATAGCTGGAGTAATCCAAGGTTGCTTGTTTTTCTTTTTACTCGATGTAATTCTTGATAGAGGTATATCTGTAGGGCTAAATAATATTCACAAACAACATTGAATAAACTTCTTTTGTTTTAAACTGGGTGCAGCGTTCCCGAGTTGCATGGTGTTTCTTCATAATGTCTACCAAAGGTGCAACAAGCTGGCTAGATGCTTCCCTTTGTAAATGTGTTGGTGAAAATCTATTTTCGCCGCCCCCTCAGTAGCTCTTGCGAGACAAAGAAGTATCTACTTCTATAGCTAGATGATATCAAAAGTTTCAAACTAAGTATTTCACAACCGTTTGTCGCTCGGCCCATCGGCCGATTTATAAGGAATCGCTCGGCGGCCGGCCGATGATAGGCGGCACATCTGCGGGTGTCCGTAGGCGAACCGGCGGCGGCCCGGCGGTCTCCACCGGGAATTTCTCACGTGCAATCTGGGTATGTGACTGCCCCAAAGCCGTCAACATCGCCTTTGCCCTGCATCTGACAGTTCAACGAGGTCTACGAGTCCTTTGATGCATCTGAACGACTACGACCGTGAGATCCACAAGCCCACAGCAGGGGCAGCTCCTTATGTTTGGCCAGGCAGACGCTGCGGGAAATAAAGCAGGCGCGGTATAGGCTTTCCGGTCTATTTTGAACTCGCCGACTGGTGACCCGCCAATCTCCCAGTGGTGACCAGACGGCGACTGCTGGGCAGCCTTGAATCTGGCAGCTTCGACTTTTAAATTTTTTTTTTTTTACCTGAATCGCTCGATTAGGTCGTTGCCCGGGCGGGAAACGCCTTGGCAACGGGTGTATTTTGCTAGGCGAGTGAGAAGTGAGCGGGCGCCAGCGCAATCTTAGTTTTAGTGTGGAGTTTCGCCGGCGCCTGCTCACTTTTCACTAGCCGCCCAAAATACGCTCGTTGCCCGGGCGGTCACTGCACAGAGACCGATCTAATCTAGCGGTCGCCGTCGAGCGATTTAGGTCAAAAATCGAAGGTGCTACATGAAAAGCCTGCCGCGCGGTTGCCGTCTGTTCGTCGCTAGGAGATCGATCCTTCACCGGTCTGCTAGTTCATAATAGACCTGCGTCCTGCCCCGATTTTTTTTTCCTGAACCTTTGGGGCTTCATGACATTAATATTCATGACTTGCATCTTCGGAATAAGAGTACGCATGCGCGTGGACTCATGAATATTCATATCATGTAGCCCCAAAAGGTTCAGGAGAAAAAATCGCGTCCGGGCGGCACCTGCTTGATTCCCCACATCCTCTGCCCAGCGAAGGGAATCTACAGGACACCCACAGATTCCCGGCCGATCACCGATCGGACGCCGGGCAATTTCTTAAAAATCGGCAGGCGGCAGATGGGAGATTGTGCGGGAATTGGTGAGTCATCATTCGGTCACTGCCCGGACGCCGGACACCCCCCCCCCCCCCATTGCCATGCCCGGTCTATATTAAACCTCTCATGCCATCCTACTATGCTACCAGTGGTGAACAAGTAATCTTGTTGCGGTAATAATGATGAGAGAGGATGGGAAGTAAAGATTATGATAACCGTGATCAAATAAAGCAGTCTGTTTTAAAATTCATTTTAAATGAAAAAAAATCTAAAGAGTGCGCTTTTCAAAAAGTTATAAAGAAATATGAATAAAATGGGAAGGAATGTGCTTATTCGAGGGGGGGGGGTAGGGCTGTATGTTGGTAGTAAGCATTTGAGGTTGACCCCATAAAGAATTTTGTGTAACTTAATTTCAGGAAGAAAACAAATTAGAGTGTGATCTTTCTTTCTTATCAAAACGGTTTGGGAAGTTCGACCTGCTCGATCTGGAATTGACCTGTCAAGGCCAACCGGTAAATCTACTGACTACGCGCGCTTACGGCTGTAGACTTGAGGCGACGCCTGCAGAATGGATTTGTTGAACATCGCGGATGTCCATATTTCGCGAACTGGGCAATATGACCAAGAAATTGAAACTAGAAATTTTTCGGTTTTAATTGCAGCACCAATATAGCACCAAAGTTCCAACTCATGAAAGCTCGAAAGCGTGAGATTGAATTTTTTCAGTAAACTTGATACTCCATATTTTTTTTAAAATACTCTTCAGCTCATGTGAGCACGTCTTTCGGATTGACTGCAAATGGAATTATTAACGTACACAATTCAGACACTTCCTTATGTATGATAATATTCCTTTGAAATGGTATTGCAACCACCCTAGTTCATTGACGGGAAAATGTTCCTGCGGTCATGGAAGTGCCTTATACTCATTATGATTCTTATTTTCAAATCGATCCCTTTCGGATCGTAATACCGACGTTATATATTTCCTTTGTTTTCTTGTTTTTGATGATCTGTTTGTCATTGTTGTCGTGTGTGAGCGTTTCATCGAGCGTGGGACAGCTGATTTCTCTTACAACCCTTTCATGTTCTATTCTTTTTTTTAATCTCAGAAATAAAATAGATAGACATCATTAAGGTAAATTATATTGACAAAATTTTATATTTTTTCTATAATTATCTGAGATATACGAGCTGTCATTTGTACTTCCCTCCCTTAGCTGAAATACAAAATATTTGACTTACCTCTCGGAATCCAGTATGTGTTTCTAACTTTCCAGAAGACAGCGATTATCACAAAGGTGAATACAAGAGTGCATGCTACGCTTATGACTGTAGTCCATGTTGAATTACTACCTATTGAAGAAAGAAAGGGAAAAGGAACAGTGAGAGAAATCAAAATAGTTTGCCTGCAACAGAATCATGGTGTCCCATTCGTACGTGTGACGCGTCCAATATATTTCTTTTAATTTTCGTAATGTAACGGCGAGATCTGATACACTGGCAATCGTTGGTGCGTTTATCAGTCTGTATATAAATATATGACAATATCACGAACCGGAAAAAGCGATCAATATGATCCTGTTAGATTTGCTTGCAATTAGGGATGTACCTAGTGAAAAAAAATAAAAGGTCTGGGTTTTTTGGTCATTTTTTTGTTTTGTTTTTGTTGTTTTTACTTTTTCCATTTGCATCTTTTTTATTTCATTTATCTATCTTTATTTGTTTATTCATATACGTATTTTCATTTATTTATTCATTTTATTTATTTAATCATTTAGGTCTATTTATTTATTTATTTATTTATTTATTCATTTATTCACTTGTTGGGATTGAGTAGCATTGCCATGGCAAGGTCGAGGCAAAGTATAGGGTTTGGTCCGTTGTTGGAAAGGGTAATTTGATAAGTGTAGGAAATTGTTTGAGGAGCAAATTTCTACGAAACACGTGTTTTTCGAACCACAAAAAGAGGAACTTGCAAAGAAAGGTCTTAATGAGGATCTACAAGCCACTAATACATCGGATCCAGAAATTATGATTGCAGTATCTCCTTAGTGATAGCGGACATATTCATTTTTCAGCTTTCATAATATTCAACTTAACTCTGTTAACCCATTCATGACAGAGGTCCACATTTTGTGGTTTGGTCTAATATCTTTTGATGCAAATCCCTAAAAATCATACCAAATACATAAGCAGAAAGAGCAAAAAAATTCTACACAAACTGTCCCCATTTTGGTTGCGTCAATATTCGTTGATTGATGCTGAATTTTTTAAAGGAAAATAAGCATTAAAATCCTTAAATTGGCAATGTGATAGAAGGTTTCAAATCACTGTTTTCCCCTGCAAACTGGCAACTTTTTGACTTCTCATTATAATTTCTGTCAATTTATATTAATTTCAGATACATGACGTTCTATAAGAAAAATGTAGCAATAAAATAAGAATGTTAGTGTTGCCAATTTGAAGAATAAAAGCTGATCAAATTAGGCTTTAAATAATTCCTGTCACGAAAGGGTTTAAGATGTAACATTCCCAAAATAGTAATTATGCAAAATACCGTGAGCGAGGTAGACTGTAATGGTGAGGCTTGCTTTCCCGTCGACTGCCAAGCCTTCAGCGACACAAGTGAAATGTTGTGTGTATGACGTGAAAAACGATGTATCAACATAAACAGTCAAGGTTTGGTCAAAAATTCCATCTCCCCGTGCCTCTTTGGTAAAAGTCGATCTGTTCATCACTTGTTTCCAGTATTCAGACATGTTATATGACTTGGATGAGATCCATGTAAGGTCTACCGTAGGTTTAGCACCAAATACTGTACAGGTAAGTTCAATATTGGGATCATCTGATGTCGTGTGGAGGAAGCATGGTGCATGTATCTCGTCAGCGGAGACGCCATCCTCACATTGTCCAATGCGAACGAATGGTCGGTCTGCTGTCACTGTAAATAAATATGTAAATTACATTTCGTTAACAAGTTGACTAATTAATTCTCTAGTTCCCATAAGTTTAATGCAGGCCTGGTTGCCACGGCCCACTACAAAAGACAGCGCAAGAGACCAACAATTAGCCTCGCGGTCATGCGACAATATCCGTCACAAGAGTGTTGGCCATGAAGCACGACATTTTTCCCCATTTTTTTTTTCTTCTTATTTTTTTGTTTCGTAAACTGTTTCTTTGCCATGTTCTAGTTTTTTTTTTCCTTTTGGGCAGTTAGTTTATTGGGCTTTTTGGCTGTTGGTTATCACCCTGCTCTGATAAAGACACGCAATTACTTAATGGGGGTGACACTGGGTTTGGTGTAAACATGTCAGAGGTAAAAGTGTCAGAGGTAAAAATGTCAGGGGTAAAAATGTCAGAGGAAAAAAATGTCAGAGGTAAAAATTTCAGGGGTAAAAATGTCAGAGGAAAAAATGTCAGAGGTAAAAATATCAGAGGTGAAAATGTCAGAGGTCAAAATGTCAGAGCTAAAAATGCCAGAGGTCAAAATGTCAGAGGTAAAAATGAAAGAGGTAAAAATGTCAGCTCGGAAAATGCCGAAGTAAACATTTTACAGGTAAGAATACTAAATTAGAAATTATGGAGAGCACGAGATATTTAAAACTGATACTGTATATTAATGGAGTGATCACAATATACTTCTCTCTGTAAGTCCTGCCGTGTATGTTCAGTCACTCGAATGGCCTTCCTATCTTCATTTGAAGTGATAGTGATCATGGTGATGGTGTTGCCCTATTCATGAACCACCCAGTGAGACGAATCTTGTATTGATGGAGAGAATATTCTGGTGTGCGTGCATTGCCCACAGTGTTTTGATCTTCAGTAAACTTGCTTTGCTGACTCCAAATATAGCAGAAAACGCATGCCCAGTTCCCTCTCTGTGTTTAAGCTTTGGCCGCTTCACTGCACTCAGGGGCGTCGCTAGACTTTTTTGAATGGGGGCAAGTCCCGCTGACAAAAAGTGCCACCGATTGCCGACGACCAACGTCGATAAATTCAACAGTATAAAGCCAATTGAGGCATGTTCAGTTGTGTGCCTCTATCATATTTTCCTTTTGAATTATATATTTGTTCACCTCATTTGCAGAATGTGTTTGTTTTCCGAAAACATCCTGTATCTAAATATAATACCAGCGAGCGCAGCGAGCGAGGAAAAATATACATTCTCTTTCTTACTTAAGTGATAGTTCTTCATCAAACTACATGAAGGGCTTAAAGATATCTAAATTATATAATTGGTCACCTCTCTGGCCTGATTCATTCGGTTTCAAAGACCATCCTAAATCTTGATATTATACGAGCGCGCGCAGCGCGCGAGGAAAAAAAAACTATTTTTCATGGCAGAAGTGACAATTCTTTATCCAAATACACGATGGTATGAACTATGAGATATCTAACTTATAAAGGTACATTTGGTCACCTCGGTTGTCGAATTCGTTTGCTTTACCAAATCCATCTTGTATCTGAATATTATACGAGAGAGCGTAGCGAGCGAGGAAACATACATAATCCTTTTCATGGTAGAAGTGAAAGTTCTTCATCAAAATACACGATGTGCCTTTAAGGTACCTACCTGTTTTGATATATTTGGTCACATCTTTTACCTAATTTGCTTTAAAGACCATCTTATATCTGAATATTACACGAGAGAGCGCAGCAAGCGAGGAAAAATATTCATACTCTTTTTATTGAGAAGTGATAATTCTTCATCAAAATATATGATGGGCCTAAAGATATTTAAATTATATATTTGTGTTCATCTCATTTGCCCAATATGTTTGCTTTCCGAAAACATCCTGTATCCGAATATAATACCAGCGAGCGCAGCGAGCTAGAAAAATATATACATACTCTTTTTTTATGGTAGCAGTAATACCTCATCAAGATACATGATGGGCCTAAAGATATCTAGATTATAACAGTGTTCATCTCACTAGCCGAATGTGTTTGCTTTTCGAAAACATCCTATTATAATATCCAAAAATTACACGAGCGAGCGCAGCGAGCGAAGAACAATATACACTCTCTTTCCTAGTACCAGTATCATTTCGTCGTCAAACTGCACAAGGAAATAAGCCGAATGTGACTCTATTTGGGCACCTTACTCCTCTTTTTCCCCCTCTTTTTTTTCTTTCCTCCTTCCTCTTCCCTCTCCTTTGTCTCTCTCTTTCCCCCTTTTTTTGCCGACAGCAATCGTGATTTACCCACAAGAATTTTTAATGGGGGGGGGGGGGGGTGTCACACCCCCCCCCCTCCCTCTAGCGACGCCCCTGACTGCATTGTGAAACATATTCGTGACAATTTTAACAAGTGAATAAGTAAACTGCTTCTTCTGGGTTAAAGAATGTAACGTGGGATGGTGTTCATTATTTTCTTTGTGAGATTAATGGGAAATAAGTTATAGGATTATATCTAAAATGATTTAAGATCTTAGTGAAATAACAGAATGGTAGATAGAAAGAAAAGAGTATTCAAGTTTGATGTTTTGCGTATACTAGCACAATTAACTAATTAAGTAATTTCCTTTCAAAGTTGTAAATTCCGCAGCGTATCCGATGAGATATGAAAGGTCAAGAAAAAGATCGAATTTGTTCAATTTCGCTTACTTCCTATTGCGTTTCAGAGTCTTTCCTGCTGCTCTATTAAAAGGAAGCATTGCAGAGTGTCGATGTCAGCCGTTGATTTCATTTAAACAATGAAGCGAGAGAAAAACAAAAGATTTAAATACTTCATCCCTTTTGTGAGCTTTAACAGAAAGAGAAGTGATAGGAAATATAGTTGGCAATCATTAAATAATTATCTATCCATTTTCAGTAGTTTTTATAATATGTACCAATCACCTCCGAAAAAAGGAGATCTGTACAGGTTTATATGTACGGGATAGCCCTAAAAAAATTTACCCGGTATTATAGGCGTTAACGGTGATGGAGTTTTATGGATATAATGGATACGGCCACGGAATTAGGGCGTTTACTGAATTGAATGGCTGTTCGATTCCGGAAAAACACTCAGTTCTTGCAAGCACTTGCGCGTACGTCGAATATTTTCCCTGAATGTGTCACTTTTGATATGTCAAAGGGAAACAAAACCCTCAAGTCAAGTAGTTTCTAAATCAAAGCAAAAGACAGAATACTACAAAGCGAAATGTGAGCGAATTTGGACACAGAATATTAAGGAAGTTGTGCATTTATTATTTTTTTTACACTCTCAGTACTTATTGAATACAAAATTTCACATATTTTTCATTTTCTTGAAATACACATGAGTGTTTCATTGTCCTCATCCCAAATATGCTGTGGGAAAAAACATTCTTACATTATCTTGAGTTAGGACTAAGAAAACGAGCAAATTTGGGCAATTTAAATGGAAACGTGTGATTGTGTGCGTACAAAACACACACACAATGGAAACGTGTGATTGTGTGTGTACAAAACATATTGAGAGTTGTCCACAAACATAATGTCATCTAATAGTTTTGTTAGTGTCAAAGAAATATCATTTAGAAAATTTCAAATAGCCATAACTTTCTCTCGACGTTTTAAAAGGGACATTGCTTCCTGGCAATAGTGAAAAATTTCACTTCTGCAAATCCTGGCCCACAGGTAAGCATTTCTTCCTCTACCCTGTGCTTCATACTTGCTTCTCTTTCTCTATTAACATGATTATCCTGAAGATACTCATATTTATCCGTTAAATGTAAATACCGTTCATTTATGTTTTATGGTGAAATAAATGAATAACAACAAAATATGATAATAACAATAATGATAATGATAATGACAATCATTATGATAATGAAAACCATAATGACAATAACAATAACAATATTGTGAAATGTATGCTACTTACCTATTGTTTTAACCTCAGTGTGGTTGCGTAACAACACTCCTGTTTTAAAATCAGATATTTCGCACGTGTACCTCCCTTCATCATTGGCCTGGACATTATGTATGATGAGAGAATAATCATCAGTAATGTCAAAGCGCCCTTCGTCATATCCTGGACCCCTTCTCTCGTCCACTTGGTAACGTTCATCCAAAACGACTAGTAGTTCCATTGGAGACGTAGGGCTCTCGTACATCCAGTATATGGCATTCACAGTCCTCTTGTAGCCACATGCTAACGTTGCTTCCATTCCTGACTGCAGTGAGACGATGGGAATCATCTGTATTTCTGAAGCAAAAAAAAAATGATCTAAAGGGTAAGTCCACCCCAGATGTTTCACCGTTTCAATAAAAGGAGATAAATTTGAACAGCATTCTAAAAAAGAAACGAGCAGAATCGGTCAAAGAATAAGAAAATTACACTCATTTACATTTTCTAGTTAACTACTCTCGGCTCTGCAAATTGGCAACACTGATGACATACTATGTGAGCAGGTCTCCATTCGCTTTGTACATGAAATTTCACATTTTCTCAATTTTCCTGCAAGTTGCACATTTTCTAAACCCCTTAATCAATGTATGTTCAGAAGTATTGCTTTTTACATAACATACTTTGACTATGGGGTATGAAAATGTGTAGCTTCCAAAAAAACTGAGAAAATGTGAAATTTCATGTACAAAGTGAATGGAGAGCTGCTCGCTTATGGTGTCAGAGCCAAGGGTAATTTACTAGAAAATGTAAATGAGTGTAATTTTCTTATTCTTTGACCAATTTTGATCATTTCTTTTTTTTGTTTTAATGCTGTTCAAATTTATCTCCTTTTATTGAAATAGTGAAACTTCTAGGGTGGACTTACCCTTTAATAGATTGAAAACAGTTTTTCTTACAAACAAAGGAGTCGGGGAATAAACAAAGAGTAATTCCCTGCCCTTCAGTTGTGCACTCTTATAAGTGGGGTATCGGTAAGGCATTGTTAATGAAAAGTTTATTATCATAAGTTTGTTTTTGTTGTTTTCTCTCACATGGAACAAGTTCTTGTTTAAGCCATTGGACGCTTAAAGGCATTGGCTAACATTGTTATGATTTTAAAAAAATCTTATTTTGTTACTTAAAAATGGGATAAACATTAGGGTTATAGTGTAAAAATACCAGTGTGAAAGTTTCAGAGCAAAATATCCACGGGAAGTATTTCTAAATATTAGAAATGTGAACCAATGTTTGAAAAATATACGAGGGTCGGTTGCATAGACCCAACGTAAGGAGTGCGCATGCGCACGTGACTCAACCGACCGCACTGTGTGTATTGACGTATCACGCGGCGGAAGGCAAGTAACGGTATTTTTGAATTCGCGCAAACGGTCCTCTTAGTTCAGTGTCTCTCGAGACGAAAGCTAATAAAATCGCGGTTTGCGTCTAACTTACAGCTTTTCCTCCCAAATTATGGTTGGTTTCAGGGTTTTTGAGTATAAATACAAGTACTCATACACATGTTTCATCTTAGTTTGAGAATTTTTTAAATCAGCTGCTCACAAAGTTAGCCAATGCCTTTAATGTATGAGCAGAATGTTAGTGCACATTATTTAGCACAACTCTTTACCGAACGATGAAAGGGTCTAACACTCCGAGGTTCCTGTTCTATAATTGTATTTTTTCCGTGGAGAGAAACATAATTTGTCATTGCACTAGTGTCTTATGGGGTACACATTTACAAAAGAAATACCTAGGACATATGTGACCCGCCGCCTCAAAACCACCGATAAGTCGCCCAAATTCATTTTGCTGTTTTATGGCTGAACTGAAAGTAGAGATTCTCAGCTTTCCCATGGTATATGACTCATCCAACTTGGTCCACAATACCCCTCTCAAATTCACACTTTTAAAATCAGGGAATCAATAACCTCCATTCAAAGAAAACCGTCTTTAAGTTCGGAACAATAGAGCGTACAGGAGCGCGCTCTGCGTTCTTTTGTTTGTGAGGGAGCGCCGGAGCGTATTCAATAGTCCATGGCAAACTGGAATGAAGGGATTATCAAATCAGAATAAAATTTGACACACCTTAGGACTAGGACCTATTCTTTATTGTCACTAAAATTCAGTTCAATACCTTGATGAATTTTTAACTTAGAAGGGAATGAATGAAGGCGTTATAAAAGCGCTCTAACACTCCATGGGGCGGTCAATTTGTATCGCGCGAAAATGAGGAGTCATTTCAAAATTGCTAAAGACATATTTCTAGGACGAATTACAATCCCAAACTTTGGAACATGATAGAATGATAATGAAAGTTTCCATTTCTATCAAATACAGAAAATTGACTAATCCAACCAAAATTACATTTTTGGCTGTTTTCTCAGTTGTGGTGCATGCGACTTATTGCTGGTTTTGAGCCGGCGGGTCACATATGTAGGACATGTAATCTAGGTTTCAGTTATCCTAGAGTTCAAATTTTCAGTTGTAAATCAAGCACTAGAATACATGAGCATCAAAAAAGGTAAATTTGTCATTTAATTACCCCCCCCCCCCCCCAAAAAAAAAGAGGTGACCAAAAAAAATGATATAGAGTACAAATCTAGCAGCTATGTGCACATAAACGTAGGCTATAGGCCTAACTGCGCTACACTAGATGCTTATAAATCATGGTTTTAAAAAAGCACACTAGGGCAACAAATGGCTGAGGAACATAATCCTTCTCTTTGGTCACGTTTAGACCTTCAATTTGCAGTTGAAGGGCCATAAATATTTGTGGCATTGCTCCTTCCACCCCCACCGCTCCCCCCCCCCCCCCCCCTCGCTCCCGTATACCGGTGTCACTTCACGTGGAGTGGATGAAAATATCCTCCAAGAGAAAAACTGAATATAAAAGGAAAAAGGGGGAAATGTCAGATATCTCAAACGTTGAATGATTATGAAAGTATTGTGAGGTTACGATACTAGATTGTGCTACTATACTTACCGGGCACTGAGACATCGCTATGTTTACTAACTAGGCTGCCCGTTAATTCCAAGATTTCACACGTGTATCTACCTTCATCTGCGAATGTTACATCATGTACAATGAGAGAGAAGTCGTCAGTGATATTGTAGCGCCCTTCTACATAAAAGGCAACCCTCCTCTCTCCAGCTTGATGTTGAAACAATTCCAGTCTTACAAGAAGTAGTGGTTTTGAGCTAGAGTCTTGGTATGTCCAGTAGACGACATGGGCTTCGCCTTTGAAATCACATTTCAAGGTTCCATCTTCACCGGATTTTAACAGGACTTCCGAGTGTATACCTTAAATGAGAACAGATGGGGCGTAAGTAAAACAACGAAACAAATATTCTTGTCGTTTTCGTCAACGTGACTTCGGCAGAGGACTGCTTTAAGACACGGTCATTCACAAAAATGCATTTCAGTAATTTCTCCGTCAGTTCCGTTACATTTTAAGAAAAGATTGGCCAATCAAACTCGTAAAATAAGATTTGGGCATTTAATATTGTAATTACACCCTTGTCATAATTTTGCTGACTAATATACTTTTTTTAACTTGTTTGAAAAGAGAATAATTTGGGAAATGCTTGGAGCTACAGAACAAAGTTCTGTACAACAAAGGGCAATCGAAAAATCAATGGTAATCTTTGGTTGTACAGTTAGATGAAACGATATTTCTTTAGTTATTTTCTAGAATTTGATCTCTGTTAAGGTGTGTAAATATTATCGTCTTACTATTTGATTTCCAAAATAGAATCATGATTCTTTCTTTTCGCCTCGTAAAACAGTTTAGTATATGAAGTCATTGGTTTTAGTGCATTTCCATCTAATACATTTTAGATTAAAAAATGATGGTAGAGAGCATTTTTTTCAATTCACTCTAGCCATATAAAGTTAAACCGTTTCTGGCATAAAAATCTACTTTTCCTACGACAGACCGTTTTTTTTCACTATTCGTTAAATAATACAATGGGGAAAAAAGAAAAATGGAAGATGCTGCCCTAGGCCTACAATATCCAGGGAGAGATACATCATTTACAACATTTTGCACAAAAACTTCCACTTTTTCTTTACCATACTTTTCATCGACACTGAAACAATGAATGAATACTTTATTTTGTCAGTATAATACTTAAATACAAATCGAAAGTGTAAATGCATTTCAATGTAACTGATATTTTATTGTGCGATATGAAGTCCGGATTGTGTATATCATATGTAGTGACTTGGCATACTAGTAGTGAGCAACTGGATTGTTTAGTTGTTGACATCAATGCAGCAAATTGAAGAAAATGTGGAATTTCTTAAACAGGTTAAATGATGATTTCTGTTAACTTCCTAATTTCTTAGCAAGCGCCTTGAGCACTCCTCAGAGTGGATCTGGAGCTATATAAGTCACATTTGTTATTATTATTATTATCATCATTGTTATTGTTATTATTATTATTATTATTATTATTATTATTATTATCATTATTATTATCATTATTATTATTATTATTATTATTATTATTATTATTATTATTATTTTCATTATTGTTAGTATTATTATTATCATTATTATTATTTATTATTATCATTATCATTATCATTATCATTATTAATGATATGCATATCTGTATTCAAGCCAACATTTCCATCTGGAAATATGTAAGTATGGTAAACGTGTTCACTGACATTGCAAAACATCAATTAAGGCACAAAATCATATCTGTTTATTACTTTCATCCAGATCAATGGGGGAAATTTCCTTTTACTCATTAAAGGCCCGTTTGCAGAGTATAACAATTTGACCAATGTCGATTTTCTTCGAAACACTGAACTATGACATGTAAGAAATTTGACTGTTTTTTTTTTTTTACTCAGAGCTAAAACTTATTTTTTTTTCTATAAGAGAATTATATGCCATTTAAATAATCAAATATTCTTAGATTTGTTAAAGAAAAAGGATTTTATTGAATGGAATGCCGTATTCAAAAACAGGACTACATGAAGGATAAGAAAGAAATGCTTATAAGAATATACCCAATTAAAAAAAAAAAAAAAACTAATATTTATAAGTAAAAGGACGTAATGCGCTTACAATCCATTGCAAAGTGAAAATTACTTTTTTCTGTTTCTCTCTTTAAAAAAAATGAACGCATTCCCTGTGTTAATGGTGAATTTAAGAAAAGAGTCAATTTAGACTGACATGAAAAGGGGGCAAAGCTGCACCCTTTTTTCACCATCATTGGCGTAAATCTCAAGGGGGTGGGGGATATTTTTTTATTTATCTGTTATAAACAATCATCATATTTAGAATTTCTATTTGAAATGCGATTGAAAAACAGAAAAGTGGTTATTTTTGGCTACCTTGCTTCGCTCGCTCGTATATTTTAGAATTTCTATTTGAAAATGAGATTAAAAACTAGAAAAGTGGTAATTTTTGGCTCGCTCAATTCGCTCGTTCGCATGATAAAAATGAAAATGTGTGTAAGGGAGGGTGGGGGGTCTGTATAGCAGGGATAGGGCGTGTGTTTATACTTAAGGGTGAGTTCGAAAAAAAAAATCGGCAAAAAAGCTGATCATCCCCCCCCCCCCCCCCACTCCCAAAAGTGGAATTACGCCGGTGATTATTATGTTTGCATTAAGGATTGCAGCCCGGAAATCAACCTTCTAAGGTTTGAGAGTTAACGTATACATGGTATAACTGCAAGTTGATTACTCGGTTTATTACCTACCAGCTACTGAGACAAAGGTATAATTGCTCAGAAAACTGCACGTTATTGATTCCAGGACTTCACAAGTGTATCTTCCTTCATCTTCCTCTGTCACATCATGTATGATGAGAGAGAAGTCTTCACTGATATCGAAGCGCCCTGCTCCATACCCAGAAACCCTTCTCTGTCCAATTTCTTGAAGCAGATCCAATTTGATAAGAAGTACTTGTTTTGGCGAAGCACCGTGGTATGTCCAGTAGACGACTTGTGCTGTGCCTTTAAAACCACATTGTAAGGTTCCTTCTTCACCAGATTTCAAGATGATTTCCGATGAGGTGCCTACCATGGCAGCAGATGTGGAGTGGAAACCTACGGAAATAAAATTTATTACAACTCGTTTCAATTAAATTTCGATTTATTTGTTAAAGATCTGCAAGACCAATACTGTCCTGTTTACAGTGAAATACAATTAAACAACACAGAACAATAACATAAAATACAGAGCATAACAAGGAAACCGAAAATTCGTGAGTACTGTCCGTATATGAAATTGATTTCAGCAACAACAAAACTCTTGCCGTTTCCATCGAAGTGCATTAAACAAAGGCGTAAATCCGTTTTGAGGAGTGGGGGGGGGGGGTGATCACCTTTTTCACCGATTTTTTCCCCACACACAAAATATATTATCAGTTTGCGAGCGAGCAAAAAAAAAAAAAAAAAAAAAAAAAAAACTTTTATGGTTTTTAAGAGGATTTCAAAAGAAAAATTGACGATATGACTGTCATTCATGACATTTTTACAAAAAAAAAATCATCAACTGATTAATTACAATATCATTTTTTCCTTAAAATGAGGGGGATGTTTTTACACATCACCCCCCCCCCCCCGCAAAAATGGGGGGGGGGGGGATACATCCCCCGGGATTTACGCCAATGGCATTAAAAACAGACTTGCTTTGATAGAGTGCAGCTATAATCACTTTTGTATTGCTAAAGTTGTGGACGAATGCGTCTGTATGAGCTCAGCGATGATATGACATACCTGGGATCAAGAAATAGTGTGAGATTACTGTAAAAAAAAACCTTTTAAAAAGTGTCCTCCGACTCTTACTTCGGATTCAAAGGCAACATCCTAGTGGAATCTCGATAGACCAAAGGTCTAATGACGAATAAAAGTGTCATCAGAGTTCGCTATCTAAATTAAATTTAAAATTCAAATTTTCATGTTGGAAGCTACTCTTTCAACCACTGATTCAAACAACGCTATTATGCATGCTGGGAGTAGACATGACTTTTCAAAACCAAATTTAGAAAATCGTCGAACATGCGAAGGTTACAATCCCCCCCCCCTCCCTCCCAATGCGTATTTAATGTTTAGTATCTTTGTTACTGGACGATGCTGTAAACATCGATAAAATCTAATGGTTTTTGAAGTTTGTTAAACGTGTTAAATGAATGTGACTTGAGCAGAAAATGCTCATTTTGAAATGGGAAAACTTAAAATAACTCGTTTGGACAGCTAATAAACATATGATGTTGCATGGAATATGCTTGGTTTCTTTGCATGTGTAAGTAAGGATGAAATTAGACGTTATTAGCTAGGCCCTTTCCATAATTCATTTTAGGAATCATTAAGTTTCTTAAATCTGATTTAGCCGTTCACATTACAACTGAAATAATCACCCATAACTGTAAGGTGTAATATGGGCCGAACCCCCCCCCCCCCCCCCCGAGCGGGCTTACTTCGAACCATCGGGTGATCGCGTCGGGCCGTGTAATCGCGTAACCCGACCTTTCGTGAAAACAGCCCTCTGTATTTACGAAAGGTCTGGTAAATCATGTGGTAAAATGTGATTTTTAGCAATTGTGGTCATTGACATAAGACTAATCTTTTACGCGAATATTCGTGAGAAAACTACCTTCAAATGACGAAGTATCGGGTAAAAAAAGAAATTTTGATATTAATCCATTTATGATATGCAAGTACTTCAGTTTCATTATAATTAGGTTCTGGTCTGTCGAATTTTAACGTATTAACAGACTTCCATGGAAATGCCAAATATATATCTTTTTTTTACAATCACTGATCATGGGGGGGGGGGGGGGGGCTTATCACGTGCGATGATAATATTCGGGTGAATGCGTGGGAAGACCTACACCAACGAATTTTTAAAATTAATATCTATAAAGGTATATGGCTTGTAGATGTACGACCTTGATCTTCAAAAGATAATGCACTTTGAAAATCTGATACATTTAATCAACACAAAACACGCATACATCGCAATTATCTCCTTCACAAACTCTCCACTACTCCATCCTTTCCCTTTCCCCCCCCCCCCCCTCTCTCTCTCTCTCTCTCTCTCTCTCTCTCTCGGACACCCTCGAATTTTCATTAAATAATCTCGGCTGAATTGATTTTTCATCTCTTTCTTCCTGTATCTATCTCTGTCTCTCTTTCCAACCCTTTCCATATCTCTTGAACACACCCTCTTGGTTGCTTCATTTTTTTCACCTACCCCCATATTCATTTCATAAGAGGGGGCTTCAGTATTTTCCTAGTTGTGCATGTATACATGTATTACAATTATCACATGCTTTTAACAATTGCTGGGGATTACACAATCAATATCAAAGTACACTTGTAGTAAAAAAAAAAATGGATTTGCTATCGTAATGATTATTTTTATGCATGGTGATTACAGTCATGTACATGTTAAAATAGGTTCATTCCGATAAAAAGGAAACTACATCAGCCTTCATTCATCACTTAAAAGTAAAATATATTTCATATTACTCATAACAATTTTTAAAAATCATATATTCTGTTCACAACTTACAACAAAATAAAGAACAGACTATAGATTTTTACATCACTACCATTCAAATGTTAGTAATTCAAATTGCCAACATGTATCAAGGCCCAATAGAATCCTTTTCTACTTTAAATAATACTTGTAAATAAATCATTAACAGAGCTCATAGTCAGATGTTGTGCACAACTCAGGAAGAATGAGCTACTCCACATCCCTTTAGAAGAAATTAATTAAAATGCAACTGAAAACAGTAATTTTGAAACTTACATACTCATCATTCAATTCAAATTACTAGTACACTGTACTGAATTTATGAATTTTCAAATCCTCAAATGAAACAATAATCTGCTGTAAGAGTTTCAAATAATTCGCACACACCTATGGGGAGGGGTTTAGTTTTAAAAAATAATGCAATTATTTGTTTGTAACTTTGTTTAATGACATTGCAAAACATTTTGTATGTCGATAATAATCCAAAATTGTTGATTGCATATCAATAAATTTGAATTGAATTGAATTGTGGGTTGGGCTATTGCTCCTGCCCCCCCCCCCCCCCTGCTGCATACAGGGCCATGACTCCTCACTCATTGAGAAACAGATCTCCAAAGCAGGGGTCCAATGCAATGAAGAGTAGAAGCTGAATTATTTCTGTTAAAGAAAACAAGATGAGATTGAAAGTTGACTTGAATTAGGATAAATGCAAAGTACATGTACAAATTATGGACAGTAGGAGC
This sequence comes from Echinometra lucunter, assembly GCA_029962745.1. Lineage (NCBI taxonomy): Eukaryota > Metazoa > Echinodermata > Echinoidea > Camarodonta > Echinometridae > Echinometra > Echinometra lucunter. Next base: position 43,205 of record JAPZVO010000030.1, read on the forward strand.
ACTAAATGTTTACCTTTGCAGACCAAGGTTTACAAATCATTTTAGTTTATTTCACAGAACTCAAAATACAATTGAAATTTATACAACAGCAGTGGCGGCACCAAGGGGGGGGGGGCATGGGGGGCATTTGCCCCCCCCCCCCCACTCAGAAGCTTTGCCCCCCCAGTTGCCCCCCCAGAAATTTTGAGGACTGAAAAGAAAAATTATACAGTAATTTGTAAATAAGTAGATGTTGTCATAAGCATCATATTCAAGCTGTGAAGTACTCTAAAATACCATCTTCCGCTCTTCAAAACTTTGATTGAAAACCAAAAAAGCCCGGCAAAAAAGTGGTTATTTTTGGCTCGCTCGCTTCGCTCGCTCGTCATAATTTAAAATTTATTTTCTAAAATGCGATTAAAAACAGGAAAAGTAGCCATTTTGGGCTCGCTCGCTCGTCATATGTCAGAATATTTATTCGAAAATGGGATTAAAAACCCCCAAAACGTTTTTTTTTTTCGCTCGCTCGCAAAATTGATATTAAAATGTGTGTTAGAGGGAAAAAAATAGTCCAAAAATTCAATTATCCTCCTCAAAGTGGATTTACGCCGGCGACTAAAACTCGCGCTTCACGCTCGATTTCTCCATACACGCAAAAAAAAAAAAATTGACTGCCCTTGCCCCCCCCCCCAACATTTTCTTTTGCCCTCCATTTGCCCCCCCCCCCCCCCCCACTTTAACAATCCTGGTGCCGCCACTGTACAACAGAAATTTAGAACAATACACACATTGAACAATAAATATCTCAACTTGAAATTTAATAATAAAAAAAACAAAATTGCAAATGAAATGAGAGGAAATCAGAAAACAAAATATAGTTTCTGCTTGTATAGCAAAAATGAACAAGTACAGCTGAACAATTATTTAGCTTTAACTGAGCAATACATTTCTTAATGAAGTGTAAGCAAGAAATGTTGGTGAGATATTTTGATCCTGGTGCCCATGAAACTCAAGGAAGAAAAATATTCATCATGCCAGACTGATGAAATTTTCAAAGGAGACAATAATAATAATAAAAAAAATGTTACAAATAAATTCAAGAATGGGTGTATTTGCAACCAAGGCAAATGGCCTTGTAAATGATGCTAAACCCTGGCTGAATATTGACATACCTGTACATGTACCAATCTTATTACATTCATGCAGAATTCACTTACCTTCCATAACTGGAGTGGTAGACTAACTCATTTCTTGCAGAAACTTTCTTCAGTCTCAGTCAACAAGCAATCATCACCTACATCTCCAACATGATGTGGATGCAGACATAAATGCAGCATTAAGTTTCAACCTAGGCATGTTCAATCTGATGAACAAAGTCAAAACAAATAAATTAATGGGATGCTACCTCTCAAAAGAGAAAATAATTTTTCATCGGACACTGTTGGAGTCTATAGATATATCAACAATCCGTGAAGAAGAAGAAGCAAGATTAAATCAGTTGTGTAACAACCAGGGGCAGGGGAGGGAGGGACAGAGTGCCCCCTGAAGGATTTCAGCAGGAAAATCCACCAAACCACTACGAAAAAAATGAAAGAAAGGGAAAGGAAGAAAAAGGAAGGGAGAAAGGGAAAGAAAGAAGAAAGGGAGAAAGAAGAAGAGATATGGAAAAAAAAAAGAGGAAAGGGGGGGGGGGCAGAGCCAAAAATTTCCTGGTAAGTAAATTTAGAATCAGTGGCATAGCTAGGATTTCACTTAAGGGAGAGGTAGTCTCTCCCTCCCTGTACCCTCCCCCTATGGAGTGCGCTTCGCGTGCTTAGTGTTTCGACTGCTTTGTGTACTCATTTAATGAAATCATAACTACGCCACTGATTCTTGACTGAGTTACTAGAAATTTTGGGCTCCCCCCCCCCCCCCCCCCCCCCCCCTCCCCCGATAACAGGAACCAGGGCTGCGTTTCACGAAACCGTCATAAGTCTAACTTCTTGGACATCCCATTGAAACGCGTGTTGTAGAATTAACATGCGTTTCTATGGGATGTCCATGAACTTAGACGGTTTCGTGAAACGCAGCCCTGTTACACCGCTGGATTAAATCATAGTTCATACCTAGTCTCATTATAAATATGCTTCCTTATGCTGTCTTTGAAATCTGAGCTTAAACTGTACACACAGTCATAGACCCCCACCTCGCCCTCCCCTCTTGCTTTACACAGCTATACATCATGCAACAATTTAGGATAACCGATTCGTCAACTCGCCAACACACTATGCATGTAGGTGGGATAAAATAAACGTTGAATCTCACTGTCAACCGTTTTTTGCATTGCATTTACAATCATAGGCAATCCGCCCGAAAGTCTGGGCAAGATGTTGCGTCGTGACAGGGTGCAGCGGGTAACATGAGCTGCCGACGATGAAAAGAGTTTACAAAGTTCGTGAGTTTATAGCACATAATGTCATGACTTACAACTCAAGGCAGTTCTTAGAAAATATAAAGAAATTAACGCACATTTGGCACAATGTAGAACTCATTATGAATAGATTATAGTTTTTTGACAAATTAGCGAAATTTAAACTGTACTCACCTCTGGACTTCCCGAGGCAAAGGCTGACTTTGTGCGAATCAAATGCTAGCTTTTATTCAAGCCGTTTTTCCTCAAATTATTTGTTTTAGAAATGTGCGTTAAGAACGCGACTCTTCGTATATTTGCTAGCTAATTTCTACGAAGTGTCGGGTTAATGGACCCGACTTTTCGTAGATTTAACTGGTATATTTCTCAAACGGTGAACCCAACCTTTCGTAAATAAGGGGGCTTTTATCACGAAAGGTCGCGTTATGCGATTACACGGCCCGACGAGAAGACCCGATGGTTCGAAGTAAGCCCCCGAGCGCACTGTATCTTTGCAGCTGGCATGATGTACACGTATCATAATCGCAATCCTCTATTTTGAGAGCATTCGAATAGTAAGAGATTAGCCAAATAAAATGCTGAGGGTTCCATACCCCATTTCGATTTCTACTATGGCAGGTTGTATCCGTCCTGTTACGCTGTGTGCTTTAAGATGATAAGTTATTTTGGTGTACATTCATTCTTTTTTTAATTGGGGGGGGGGGTATATGTAATATGTTTTATCTGTTTCATATTTATAATCATATGCCAAACATTATCCATGATTATCCATGCATTTCTCTTCATAATAAAGCGACAATGATTTTTTTTTTCACGTCCTTAAATCATATTTTTCCAGCTCTGCATAACTAGTACCAATTCGAAGTTGACTGTTTACAGTTTCAGATTACAGATTTAGTCATCTTTGTCATTTTCTGCACTCTAATCTCTGTTTTGTACCACATCATGTATTATATAGACTACTTATTGATCCACCATGTCAAATTCATTTATACTCTAAACTGTACAAACATTACCCCCTTTTTAAAATTTCGTTTCAACTGCATTTGTGTTCTTGCAAGAGCATGTAACGTCCAGATTACTTCACTCTCTGGCCGCGAGGGGGGGGGGGGGGGGGGGGATACCTACCAACCATATATAATTATGTTTAGTATAATGACTATTTTTTTTTCTTTTTTAACAGTATTTGTGTGAACATATATTTAATTTAGTTTTATCTCTCTCCCCCTCTTTCTCTCAACTCTTCCTTTCTACCGTAAAGGAGAATCGAACCCAGGCATCAGTGTGCTCTTAGTGAATTGAAATGACCAAGAAGAGTAAACGGTGAAAGTTTGAGCAAAATCAACCAATCTGTTCAAGAGTTACGAATATCGAAAGTTTCAGTAAATCGCTATTGTGGATATCCTTGAGTTGGCAACTTTGCCAGCATCTGTGATGTCATCGTGGTCAACTCTCCATTCATTTTGTGCATAAATTTTCAAAGAAATTGATTTATATGTCATTTCAAGTCAGGATTCAACATAATTCTTCCCAAAATGCTTGCAAAATTGATGTAGGCATGTCATACTCAAAAAATAAATCAAACAAATTTCTTTTTTTTTTTTGATAATGAAGAAAATGTGAAATTCTGAGTACAAAATGAATGTAGAGTTGTCCACGATGACATCACAGATGCTGACAAAGTTGCCAACTCAAGGATCCCCATAACAAGGATTGTTCAAACTTTCACTGTTTACTCTTCTTGTTCTTTTTTTCATTTACTGGAAGCACACTGATGTCTGGGTTGAATTTTCCTTTAAGCTTCTTCATTGCTTAGGTTATGTTATGTTAAGTTTGATTTCATTGTAATGTCATTCATTATGTATATTGTTATGTTCTATATTTTGTAAAAGAATCGTAATTCAGCTTTTAGCTGCAATGATTTTTATTTCAAATAAACCATTTCCAATCAAAATTAAAATCAAATAATTGCCCGTTTCTGTAAAAGGGTTTAAAAAGAGGGATAAGGAGCTTTTCTGTAATCGCTGGAATTCACTGATATGTGAATTTCCTTTAAGAAAAATAATCTGATCCTGAACGAGTGTCTGTTTGATTACATTGGGAATTTATCCAGATTATTCATATAACCTAAGCCTATAAGTTCGTCATACGTCCTTTAGGTCCTAATACGTGAAATAAATCGAAGGGCATTGGATTTAAGATTTTCACGTGTCGCATGCGTCAGGCTAGGGTTATATATTTTTTTTCCTGATTTCTATCAATACTCCTGTGATAAAGTTGTCCATTCCGACTGCATTGCTACTGAATAAACGGGTATACCTCATTAATAGGTTCGATTACAAATAAGAATATTTACAAAACTGAACAATTATTCTTAGCAACATTTAGATCTCCACAAAAGTAGCAACGATTCAATAAGCTTTGTATGATTAAGGGCCTGATATCATCCAGTTCAATAGGCAAAAATAAGCACTATGTGAGCCATCCAAATATCGAGGAATTTCCATTTTGGGCAATATTTCTCATCTTGTTGGCTGTCTTGTTCACGAGTTGTTGTTTTGTTTTTGTTTTATTTCTCTGTGCATGTAGATATTTCATTTTTTAGGTTCAAGGTCATTCATTAAGTTTTAAAATTACAGTTGTCAATGCGGCATTGATCTTTTTGTAATATATATTGTTTATTGTTATAATTTCTAGAACTTGGTAATCCCTTTCTTGAACATTTTTTGTTCATCGATATGTGACGATGATACACGGATAATGGGTAAGAGGAGGAATGATATCGACTCCATGATCTTGCGGCTTGCACACTTGACGCTAGCTCAAGAAAACAGCTTCCATATGCAAAGAAGGTCCATTGAAGCTGAATGCTATGAAGTCTTGCAAAAAAAAAAAAAATCAAAATTTCAAATTAAAAAGTGCTGATTGTGGCAATTATTATACATGTACATTGAGCAATTCTGCATCTATATCTACTGGTAATCTACAGATTGCGCCATCTTTTTTTAAATCTTTCGGCATATTACTGTGAAAGACACTGGTAAATATATATTTATAACAGCTTAAACAGGAAGAAGAAAAACTCAAATACTTACATGCCACATGCACCGTCAGCAAAGAAAACAATGTAGTCAGAGATAGAATCACCCCCATTTTCTTCATTGACTTTCCGTCAAAACGTAAGAGGAACATTTGATCACACTTAAAGAAGAAAAATGGTAACAGCAGCTGTAAGAATGGAACAGGGATTTATGGGATTTATGGGATACTCCAACATAAATGATCTTTTGACTAACGTTAATTATGAGTAATGAAATCATGACCTTTGCCTTCAGTCGCATGTGTTTTCCGCACGTAGCCAAAATTGGGTAGGACGGACTTGTATCGATGCATGGGAGGGAGGCAAGAGCGACACAGAGGAAACAAATATTGGGTAAAATTTTAACCAGCACGAGTGTAATTATTGTATGTCCAACCAAGTTTGGGCAATATTCTTACCCAATGCGGGAGGCATATTGTCCAGTTCAGGTCAAAATGAGAAGTAATTACTTAGAATGGGCAACATTTGGGTAAAAAGAAATGCCCAAAGAAATAACCAAAGTTGGTTGGACGCATAATTACCGTCATGGTACATGGTACCTAATATTTTCAGAGGGTATTGATTAAAAGAAGGAGGGGGGGGGGCCGGATCATATTAAAAGACAAAGAGGTGGATTTTTATTCATATCTAATGAAAAGAAAACAATGTAAAGTCAGCTTATTGGACAGTATGTTGTGCTCAAGTTCAACTTTTCAATAAAAAATAATAAATTCGTGTCAAATTAGAAGGGTTATTGATAACAAAAGAGGGGCTTTAAATATAATTCAAACATTGGTGGAGCGTCTCCATCTTTGCTCCATGTCTTTCTTTGTAGGCAAACCAGGAAAATGTTTTTGTTTCGCTGAGTACCAACTGGGTGATTTTCATGATTATTTTGCACTCCTCAGAGAAATCCAATGTAGAAAACTTAACAGCCCTCAGTGTATTAAAATACAACAGCATTGGATGTTGACGACAAGGGGTGAAACTCCGCTTCTGCATCCGTCCAGCCATGGAGGGGGGGGGGGGGGGTATGGAGGGTCAAATTGATCCCGCGTTTTATGTACAAAATTTTATAAACCTATGGCTCCGATCATTTTTCCGAGGACCAGCGAAAATCAGGGTTGTTTTGGCTTGCGCGCAGCGCGTATCATATTTCAATGAATATCAATGAATATGTATTAATTTTTGTGACTTATTAACATAATAACGCATGCGCACTGAATGATTCATTCATCTACAGTAGTCGCCCAGCTAGCCTCTCATATTCAGTCATTTTAAAAAATTCAATATTAACCCAATAGCTTATACCTCTTCTCTTTATCCAATGCCGATGCCGTTAGTACAACATGCAGTTCTGATTTTGACTTTATTTTGTTGTGATCACTTGCAGACTAAATACCAAGCATATAATTTGTCCTTTACCCCCCCCCCCCATCCCCTCAACGTTTCACGGTTTCCTTTTCAATCATCATGGACATAGATCTGCAATCTATCAATAGAAATATGCATGCCTCCTGGCCCTCCCCAAACCGATACATTCCTCTTACATATGGCTGCAATCATGGGCATCAGTGGTGTGTGTGTGTGGGGGGGGGGGGGGGCAAAGGGACAAGGCGGCGCGCCCCCTAATTTTTTAACAGTGGGTTGACATCACAGTTGACATTATAGGGTATATCCCCAAAATTTTGGAACAAGAAACCTTGTCATACCAAATGTCTGGCATAACCCCCCCCCCCCTAAACTTGTCATTTTGGGGTGGGATGCATCCCCACTAAAGAATTTGACCTAATGATTTTTTTTTTTTTGCATTTCTGTGCAAAAATTAAGGTGTATGCCCCTTCCCCCCTCCAAAAAAAAAAAAATGCTGAGGAGCCTTTTTTCACTTGCAAGTCAGTGAATTTTAGGACAGTACCCCCCCCCCCCCCCCGCCCTGTATGCACTGCAATCATACCTCAATTACAAAGCAACTTCATGATTTTGGGCCTGCATTATCATTGTCAACAATACTTTTTTTTTCTTAGACCCTGGATTTTTGAAAAGTTCCCCCTCCCCCCGCCCCCCGTATGGCTACAATCACACCTCAATCAGAAAGAAACTTCATATTATCTTTTGTCTGCATCATGCATCATCCTCAACGTCATCATCAACAATGTTTTTTAAAATTTATTTATATTTATTTTTGATTTTGCTAGTCGTGAAATTTGGGAGAGAGCCCCCCCCCCCCATGATCTTAGGCCAGAATCATCATCCTCATCATCATCACCATCATCTTCATCATCATCATCATCTTCATCATTATCATCATCTTCATTTTCATCATCATGGCTATGTTTTTTTTTTTCTGTTCAGTGAATTTTCGGACAGTATGGCTGCAATCAACCTCAATTACAAAGCAACTTTATGTGATCTTATGTCAGCATCATCATCCTCATCATCATCAACACCAACACTAGCAAAAGCAACATCAACATCAGATTTCAATCATAACTAAGGTTCACAGAAATTGAAAGAAAAAAATATAGAGAGAAGAAAACTATTTTATTAGCAAAAAATGTGTGACTCTAATTTTAATGCAGCAACAGATCAGCAAACATTTCTGAAGGCAGAAAGCTCTTTTATAATAGTAATAATAACAATCATAATCATAATAATAATAATAATAATAATAATAATAATAATAATAATGAAAATAATAAATTTAACTAATATAGCTCCAAATCCACTCGCAGGAGTGCTCATCGGCAGAAAACATGAGCTTTACAAATTTCAGAGACAATTTAGCCAACAGCTTACATATTGGTTCACATGGTTCCTCGGATAGGTAGTTTTGTAAATTCAGGTAACGGCGTGAAGCAACCCATCCCTAATAACTGACTAGACTTGCTCCAGAACTACCCTCCAAACAATCACCCCCCCCCCCCCCCCCTCAGTGTCTACCCCTGGACAATCAACCCAAGCCAATTACAATGCCCATTCCATCCCCTAACTTGGAAATGTTACTTACTGTAAGTGACCTCAGGATTATTTCTTTGGGGGGGGGGGGGGAACAGTACACTGGAGGTAATTACCCGAGGAATAATAGTCCTAGAACTGTTGATTTTGAAGACACAACTTCTACATACAATTTTTGTGTTCCCTGATTTTTTTTTTCTTTTTAATAGTTGTTAAAATGGTTTTGGTCCATGTTTCAATTGAATTCACAGATTTATACATTTTATTAGCCTGTCATGAAATCAGACTCAAATTTGAATCTAGGTTTACATCTTTAGGCGAAATGCAAATGAAGTTTAAAAATAAGGGCTTGGGGAAGGGTGCGATTCCTCAGTCTTCAAGCAGCTGGATACTCTACAAGCCCTGTAATTGAACTTCTTAGACAACCTGCAAGTAGAAAACAAAAGAAAAGAGTGAAATTTGTAAACATGCTGCAGAGTCGAGAGAGAAAGAAAAAAAAAAAGAAAGAAAGGGCTCCTCTCTAAGTACATGATAAATGACGTGATGAACCTGCCTGAAACTTTATTCTAACTAGTACAATACATTATACTCAGAGGCGTCGATCCTGGGGGGGGGGGGGGCCGGGAGGGGGGCAAAGATATCATTTTGCCCCCCCCCCAATAATTTCCCAACCTAAAGAAAAAAAAAGAAAAAAAAAGAAAGAGAAAAGAAAGGAAAAGGAAGGAAGAAAGTGAAATGAAAGTGTAAAACAAGAAAAATTGAAAGAAAATGGGACACTGAGAAGCTCTCGCATTTATTGTATCTTAACCAATGCTGATGACAATTACTATTCTTATGAAAGGAAATCGGTTTGCGTCTTGTGTTTAGATTAACATGAACAATGATGGCTAAAGTTTTAGTCCGGATCAATGTTCCCAGCAAGGCCCGGCCCCAGGGGCACAGGGACACTCATTCAAGCCGGCCAGCAACGGCTTAATCAGAATTAACATTACGCTTGGGAATATCGTACCCGTCCGTCTTGCAGTGCACTCAGCCTCGACTCCAGTTTCTAACAGGTCAACATCTACCGCTGATTATCGCTGATTTAGCTAGCTTCAGTACTTTATCCACCAGAGAGAATTCTACAAACAGTTCTCTGCGGAAAAAGTTTAATCTCTTTGAAAAATATCGCCATTACATTATTTTTCTCTCATGATTTAGATTTCAATTGTATACAAGAATAGTTTCTTAATTCTGGGCTTTGGAGGTGATGTCCCATGCACTTTGGACAGGTAGCCTACCACTGCTTGACGGACGATTAACAACTACGATGAAGACTGGATAACAAAATGTCGCTTTATTTACTTTTCATGTCATCTTATAATCCCATTCCATTCTGAATGCTCCTTTGAAGAATTTCTGCTTCCTTGGGGTTTTACTCTGAATTCTTTTCATAACACCCAGATTTGCTGAAACAAATTTCTTGAGCGGTTTGTGCTGAAATGTTCAAAAAGTTGCACTCCTCTGCCGGCCGCCATTTATACGAATTGCTGCCTCAAATCGTAAGGAACTGTGGGAAGGCAAAAATGTTTTATGTATGAGCTTATGCATAAAACATGAAGGCAATTACCCAATCATCGAACGGTATTTGACAGTTTTATCTCATGAATAATAATTGACCCTCCGAAGTCGTCTTCAATTTTGCCGCGGCCGCCATTTTGGCCCAATGCAAAAGCCTATGGCATGTCAAAGGTCAAATATTAGTTGCCTCTCTAGCCTTCCTTCGGAAGGCATACTGTGTATGCATCGTATCTCTGTGGTTGACGAATGAAGAAAATCGTTATTTATTCTTATACCATGCCACCCCACCCCCATCTACAATCCCTCCTGCTATCTCAAACTCTACACTCCCTCAAGCGCCCCCTCCCCTGTCTCTATCTTTCTTTGTGTGTGAGGGTGGGTCCGGGGGGGGGGGACTGTCATAACAGGTGGACACCATGCTCGTACATGGATTTTTAAAAATGGACCCTAGACAAGTATTATCCTTAGATCTCAAAATACCCTAAAGTATTTTATATTTTCCACACCCAAACAATTAGCTTAAAGGGGGTACCCAATGCTGAAACAATGTTAGTTCATTTAAAAGAGCATGATTTTATTAGCAGAAAATCATCTGTCTAAAGTTTTTTTAAAAGTCCTGTTGCCAAGGAAACCCCCAAATGTGGCAAGATTTCAGGATATTTTTGACCCCTCAGCTGTGACCCAGTTTCAACTGGGTACCCACTTTGACGTCAAAATGACGTCAAAGTGGGTACCATGTCGCGCAATTCTAGCAAAATGCGCGCAAGGTATAATACATGTTGTACAGTCTAGCGCGTAGCACAACTGCAATGCGCGAAGCTGGGTACCCACTTTTACGTCATACCTCATATTCAATTTTTTTTTGGTCATCTCATAAGTTTTCATGAAAAAATTAGCCAAAATGCATTGATTTTGATTGAAAATCATCATATTTTTAATGTCATTCTTCTTAGAATTCTATTCTCGATCATATATCAAAATTTTGTTTGCCATTGTGTAATCACTTTAAGTCAAGCTGTTGTGAAAGTATACCATTTTCCCCTATTTTTTGCAAGTTTTATACCCTCTCACTGTACACGCGTACATCGCCCGTCCGTGAAAAAAACAACCTTTCATACGGGTTTTTGTGTACGAGCATGATATCCACCTTGTAATTGCAATGCCTCATCCCCCCCCCCCCCACCCCGGTGCGTGTTTTTGTAATGTGTTTGGTCGCTCATCTTATGAATAGATTTAGTCAAAAACCACTGCTTAACCGCATAACTTGCACGTTGAAACCCATCCCTCTTACCCTTCTCCTCATCCGCATCCCATCCCCAACCCCACTCGGAACCCCAAACTTTTACTCTTCACCCCCCTCACACTTCCTTTCTCTCCCTCTGTATGCGTGCATGTGTGTCTGATTGATTTATTTAGTCACACACCACTGCACAACTGTCAACACTTTTAAAACACAATTAATTTCTGATCTTGTTTCCATAAGAGTTATTCACAAATTCAACTAGACATGACACTCTTGTACACGACAACCTCAGCAACTTTTTATCCATTGAGGAGTCATACCAAAGCGCAGAAAATAACTGTTGGGAAGTATTATATTCATAACACAACAAAAGAAATATTTTCATTTGAAATTGAGGTATCGCTTTGCAAAGCCTTTTTTGGTAGCCCCGCTTTATATTTTTCTCATTAACTTATGGGTAAGACATAATGATATGAGTGGTGTCCAATGAAAGAAGAGATTCTAAGCTTTACACATATAGTCATAATTGTGATTAAGATATGAATAAAGATCAATACTTTTTTTTTTCTTTCTGGGACACATTGTATAATTATAATCGTTATTACTATCATCATTTTTTTATTGTTAGCATTGTTATTGTTATTATTATCATTATTACTATTATTATCATTATCATTTTTATTATTATTTTCATCATTATTATTTTCATTATTATTGTTATCATTGTGGTTGTTGTTTGTATTGTTCCTGTTGATATTATTATTGTTGTTATTATTACAATCATTACTATTATTACAACTAAGAGACGACCTCCTGAACCATTCAAGTCTTTTGAAATGGTCAGGCGCCCATACTAGACACAGACTTTGCTCATGCAGTTGACTAATGCTTTATCTTCTAGATGCTCAGTTCAACGACTTTTTATTTTATCATTTTTTTGTTTGTTTCTGCATGTGTAAACAATTCCCGATAATATTCCAAAGTACAAAGGCTTATCATAGTTTATTAGAAATAAACACAGCTATCTAACAATAAATAGACTGGAATAAAGCCCTTTCGTGTTTCAAGACCGCCATTAGGGATTCTAGAAAATTCATAATTATACGACACTGCCCTGTCAGTTTACTGACTCTTTGTGTTTTGAAGGCATTGCATTGTGCTTTATATAAAACGTGTAATGCCTTTTAAAAAATGCTTTCAGTAGACCATATGTTTTTATGTGTACTATAAGAATGGGATTAAGCAGCCATTTGTTAATTTGATTTCAATAAAGGCCTGTTTGTCAACGATTTAAGCGCATTTTGAAAGATGAAATAGCATTATTTCGAAGTGAAAACGTAAGGAATTAGCACTGAAATTGGCCATTTAGGTTGAATATTAATAACAACAATAATAATAATAGCGAGTTCTTGTATGGCGCTCATATCCATCAGAAACGACGCTCCTGGCGCTCCACTATTACTACCCCGGCTTTTGCAAAACAAAATCATTATGTTAATTAACCAAAGAAGAGTAGTCCCTGATTTGACCAAGTTCATTTTATACCGGGTGTCCCAGAAAAAAGTGGAACGGTGGATTTTCAGTACTTTACCTTCAGAAAGTAGATAATCTTTTATTTTAGTAGGTAAAGCACCTTCTTCCAAAAATAATTATACCAAGATCATTAAATTTGGTGAAGTAATTTTGATTCTATGCTCTTTTCTTAAACTACAGTAAATTTCAAATATCGCATGTTTTTTCGCGACAGTGGGGAGCAGAATAGCTTTTATATGGCATGTGTAACAACCCGGGAGGGGGGGGGGGAACAGGGGTCACGTCCCCCTAAATATTGAAGGGTGGGGGACAGAATAGGACATGTTCCCCCCCCCCGTCCCCCCAAAAAACGGAAGCCTTGCATTTCATAATATATTAAGCCCTAGGTGGCAATTATAGTTATTGCAATTTTCCTTCCGAAGGGCATGGTAAGTGCCTTTCCAAATATGATTATGTCCCTTTTGCGTCCGATTAGTGCCCCTTTTCTATACCATTTCATCTATATGTTAATTATCCGTTTTTTTACATCTAGTAAGAATAGTTCAAATAACAATGATAATGAATAATCCTGATATAATTTTCGAACATCTTTGCCATCACTAACTTTGAATAATGAAACAATGTTTTTTTTTTAAAGAAATTAGCTTATTTTGCTTGCTCGCTTCGCTCGCCCGTTAATGAGTAATTAGGGCAACTACAAAGTAGTTATTACATAAATGACAAAATATGTGTAACATAATGATTCTTGAAAGTGTATTCCAGAGAATGAAAGATATTTTCCAATCTGTGTTTGTCACGGCCCTGTTAAGAACTAATGGAAAATTAACTAAGGAACACTTAGGATTAAGACGCAACAAACAGGCTTTAAGACTTTGACTTTAGTTTAAGTATTTTAATCAATTCATAATCCTTTCCTTGCATTCATTAGCAATAGCCAAACTCATATTACCTACGAATCGGTAGAACAATAATTAATCTTAATATGTCTGACACTAGCACGGAGTCATTAAACAAACATCCACACACTCATTCCACTCATGCAAGCAGGGAAAACAAATAAATATTCGAAAAAACCTGAGGATATATCAGTTCGCGGTAGGGGCCCCGTAATACGACGAAACTGCGAACAAAAAGTCACTAAGGCTGTGTAGTCAACTGAAAATGCCTAACCGATGCGACGATGTCGGTGTCATAGTCGACGACTCACGATGACCACTGGCGATGACCTATCAACGACGACCACTATCGGCGACTCGTCATGACCACTGACGTCTGACCCTTCAGATCAGTCGGTTTATGTAGACCTAACTGTCGGGTGGTCTCCAAGGGGGAGCAGTTCAATCCCGTAATTAAAACTCACCGCATGTGAGTTTTCCTAACTAAAAAATACGACGATTACATGCAACGGATGCCATGTTCGACATCGTTCAGTACAGGCAGACTCTGGCTAGCAAACGAAAAATAACAGCTTGTTCATGCTGGCAAAAACTGAACGGGACACAACTCAATTCAACCAAGGCAGAAAACGTAATGCCCGTTTCACTATACGATACCACTAACAGCCTTGCCCGACCCAGCACTACGGGCGTGGTTCATGACCTTTACCCTTATTTCCTTTCTTAATTCATGCACTCACAGATTACTCTAAGATTACGTTTAGTCAGTAAGAACAGAAAATGCTAACACTGAATGGCTTAATACTGATACACCTACTTATCAATTAGCATACGTTGCCATAGGCAAGCGGTACGTAGAGAAAAAACACTATTCATTGGAAATTTAACGTTCAAAAAGATGGTTAAAAAAAAAACTGTGATACGATTGTTGCAATCATATAGGGGGCATAATTATGTACATTATGTATTTATTCAATTATAAGACATGGTCTTTTGTTAAAATGCTAGAGCCCAAATATTTTCAGCCACTGATATGTGATTCTGTGCGTGAACGCTGCATAATTCCGATTACAATATTGCTTCAATAAACCGTTTAGAAAAAAAAATAGCTGTACATTAAAAATATACCGCTGTTAGTTTCTGAATGTAAGACTAAGTTTCACTCATTTATAGATAACGAAGTTGACATTTCCTTGATTTTAAGTACTAAACGCTGACCTGAAATTGCAAAAATATGTTTAAACTTTATTCTGCATGCCTATAAAATCCCAATTTTTTGGAAGTACCACACATCAGTGTACTCGGTTTCATTTCATCACAGGTTGAATTCACGAGATGGACAACGCTATTAAAGTTCTTTATCACCGCATATACACAAATTAGTATGTAGTTCAGTTTACAAATTCTGTTTAAGTTATCTTGGGTGGCATATCCTGTATCCATAGATTGATGTAAATTATGCAAACTGATCAAAGTTGCTGTTTGGGCAACCAATCTGAAATGTTCATAAACCACGTGGAAACCTAAATCAATGAAAAAACTTCAACGGAGAGAACTTTTCTAGGTTTGTAATTTGTCAAACCGACTAAATCAAGGATGAGTGGAAATAGGTGAATAAATACAGAAATAGAGACAGGAAAGGACATGCAGACACGGAGAGAGCCAGAGGAAAGAGGAGGTACGAAATGCGAGGGTAAAATAATGTGAAAATAACATTAGATGGGGTTTTTATGACCTGCGCTATACATTCGTATATTAACATCACTAGCATGACCTTGACTGTAAATAATATATCAAGAAAATGAGAGTTGTAAACATGATGTTATTTCCCCCAAATCTAAATTTCATTTCATTTGACAAAAAATATCAGTGTGTGGTAAATGCTAAATTTCCATTTGTTTCACACAGCTGCTCTGGTATTGTGGGATGATAACTTTCTTCTCATAAACAGAATACTCCCCCCTTTTTTGTTTGCAGTTCACAGTAAACGTCTTGGTTTTTTTTCTCCGCAGTACCCGAAAAATATCTGATAAATCATAAGAGTTATATGGGAAGTCAACTCTAAATTCTAAAATGTTGAATCACCATTTAAAAGGGTGGAAGAGTGAGTACATTTTCAAAATGTTCGATTAAAACTTTGAGCATGCTGGATTCAACACTATAATAGAGAGTTGAATGCAATTGATGCGTTAAGATTATGATATTATATTTTATTGAGAATGAGCATTTAGAAAAGCCATTTTGCTTTTAAAAGAAGTATACTGTTTTTCATGTTACTTTTGCAAGTAAATATTCCTTTGTGAGAAATGAAGTTAACTTTTACCTCACCGTTCATCAACGCGTGTTGCACACATTTAATTGAATAGCAATTACGAGTAAAGTGTCTTTTATTTTACTTTGATACATTTATTGAAACAATTAATGAAATTGTGAGGATAATCTTACATGCGATTTGCAGGTAGTGCAGGGGAAGATCGCTTCAAGATCCTGGGATAATTCTTATCACTGCATACTGTATACATGTACGTTGCTGGCTTTTACACTTCGCCATCGCAAGAGGTGTCATCGACATTGCGTAAACATAGTGTGGTAAAAGGTGGAACAATAATGACACACGTTGCTTTGTTGAGAAAGTACATAACAGCATAACACCAGTGGAGTAACAGCCGGGGGGGGGGGGGCAGGGTGGCAGAGTGCCCCCCTCCTGAAGGATTTCACCGGGAAAATCCACCACACCACCGGGAGAAATGAAAGGGAGGAAAAGGAAGAAAAAAAGAAGGAAGAAAGGGAAAGGAATAAGAAGAAAGGACAAGAAAGAAGAAGAAAAGAAAAGAAAGAAGGAAAAGGGAAAGAAAGAAGGAGAAAGGGAAAACAAAAGGAGAAATGGGACAAAGAAGAAGAGAGAGAGAGAGGAAAAGAAGGAAAGGGGGGAGAGGAAAGCAAAGGGAAACAAAAAAATGAGGGAAACTTTAGTACCAAAACCCCGGAGTTTCCGAGGCTCCACTCCCTGGACCCTTGCAGTGGTTTCCATGTAGACACCCATCAGGGGGGGGGGGGGGGGCTAAGCCAGAACCCTGGGCCCCACCCGCTAAGGGTTTCGCAACGATCAACTCTCGGTGCGGGTTCTCGGTGTGGGCTCACCAGACAACGAACAATTCAAAGAAAAGTCAGAGCGCGAGAGGGGAAAATCACCATCCCGGCCCCCCCCCCCCCAGCATGCCAAGGGGGCCCGCTTTGCGATATCGTCCCCTAAAATGAAATCCTAGCTGCACCACTGATTCTAGATAACAGGCAGAGAGCGTTAGAAGAGCGGGAACTGACAGCAAAAAACAAAAAAAAACAAAAAACAAAAAACAAACGTCGGAGCTTCCGCGGGAGGGGAAAACTGCCCCCTCCGCCCACCTCCCCCCTAGGGAGCACTACCGTCCTTTTAATATGAAATGCTAGTTACGCCGCAGAAGATTAATTACTTAATTACCGACAACTAACAATAAAAAAAACACACACACATCAGAGCTTCCGCACTTGCACGGGAGGGGGGGGGGGAACTCCCCCCTCCCTGCACCTTCTAGGGAACATTATATTGGCGTAAATTCCGGGGATGGGATGGTGTGTACAAATTAAAAAATATTTCAATTATCAGTAAAAAAAAAAAAAATCTGAATATCTGTCATAAAAAATCATATTTTAGAATTTCTATTTGAAAATGGTATTGAAAACAAAAAAGTGGTTATTTCTGGCTCGCTCGCTTCGCTCGCTCATCAAAATCTTAGGATTTCCATCCGAAAATGCAATCAAAATCGAGAAAAGTGTTATTATTGGCTCGCTCGCTTCGCTCTTTCGTCATATTTTAGAATTTGCATTCGAAAATGCGATTCAAAACCGGAAAATTGTCATTATCTGGTCGCTTGCTTCGCTCGCTCGCAAAATAGACATCGAAATGTGTGTGAGAGGGAAAAATCGTTTAAAAAGATTTTCATTCCCCTCTCCTGATATCGGATTTACGCCGCACAGTGGGCCAGGGCGAAACCAAAGTGCGCCAAAAGTCATTTTGGGCAATTTAATTTTTTCAGTTTTTTGTCATGCCCTATTGAAAGACAATACTATGAAGAATACTTCAGTAAAATATTTAACTGCGGTAAGTACATTAAGGGTGTGAATTTCCTACTTCAAACCGCAAAATTCGACACATTGTGCGTTTCAGTGCAAACAGTGACCAATTTAATAAATACGTTATTTCAACATGAAGTTTTTAACTTATCGATCTAAAATTGCTCCCACATATTCCTGATAGTTCATTTGACTGTATGAATGGGTTAAAATGGACAAAAAAACAAACTTCATGAATATAATAGGGTAATTATCGAACGAACTAGACTGATTTTCCGTGTATTTTATAAATCCATAAGAAACGTTTAGATTTCCACGGATTTCCAAATCAATTTTATCACCAGCGTTTTCTTTGATGTCTCAGCTTTAAGTTGATACCAAATTTGGCTGCCACCTTCTGCCACTTTTTATGTTATAGCCGATTTTCCGTGGCACATTACCCGGAAAATTATGTTATTTTGTGTCGCGCGGCTGCTGAAGGATTCTCCGTCATTATACAGCGGCGCATGGGGGCGCGCGTGACTCTCTACTTATGCTCTCTACCTATGCTCTCTACACGCGATGCCGTATAGGTAACAACATGGCGCGTTGTGGTTATGCGTTAGGCAAGCACAATATGCAAGAAGAAATTGCGCCATGCTGCAACCTAATGAAACCGAGTTGGCCAGACGCTCTCTACAGTAGTACTCTTTACACACTGCAAGGGCCCATAAACACAATAAGAAATAAACAAGATTTATAAATATTATTATAGGACTTGATATTTTAGTTATTCCAGTAGTATTTAAAAGAAAACACATAGTTCAAGGTGTTGAGCTCATGATTGATCGATTCGATCGATTTATCTTTCATCTACCTATCTATCTACAAGTATCCCACTTTTTCTATCTATCCATCGATCCATCCATCCATCTACATCATCTACATAAATTATCCGTCTATCCATGATCTGTCTGTCTCGATCCCTATCTCTATCCATCCTTCTATCCATCTGCCTATCTACGCGTAACCCTCTGTCAATCTATCCATCCATCCATCCATCCATATCCGTAGTATTCCTCTATCTATCTATATCCTATGCATCCACATATCTATAGGTATATTTCTGATTATCCGTCATCTGTCTCGTATTCATCAATCTATTTATTCCTGTGATTTACTTATATCTTTTTATCTGTCTGTCTATCTGGACTTCATCAGTCAATATCATGTGTTCGTTAACTCCATGATACCTGATCTGAGGAATTACTTTATACATTTATACCTATAAAAGACTTTCTGTACATTATACTAAGGTATGTAGAGGGGAAAAAGCAATAACATAATGTGCAAAGTTTATTGAGAAGAACTTCGAATGACTCATAGAAATAAGCCCGCACTGATTTCGGCAGCCAATCAGAAATCAGTGTTTTAATGACGTCACATGTCTTTGAAATTGTTTTCAATGGATTCTACGTGTCCGATTACTCTTAAACGTATCATGTAACCATTATATTAGAGTGAAACTGAGTGAATTCTGAATTTTGGCGCACTTTGAAGCTATCCTGGCCCACTGTGCGCCGGTGGAGCACTACCGTCCTCCTAAAAAGCAGTCCTAGCAAACTGTTTACGAGGTCTTATGATAATACAAATAGAATGTGTTGCCTCAAGCCTGTGTGTTCACCGAGAGATGGCGACAAACATGTCTAGTAATTCTTTTGTTTCCTTTTGTCAATTTATGTCTGAACTTTTATCTATTCTTGTTAACGATGGCACCATTTAATTCATCTCTATTTGTCTATTCATACAGGGCTCACTACTCGAAAAGACAGAGAATCGTTTTTAATCAAAGTATATGATTGAAATTGGTGATTGGCTATGTACGATGTTTATCATGAAAAGAACACCGAAGATCAATAGAAAAGAAAAAAACACAGGGTTAAGGACAAGCTTTTGGGTTAAACTCATTAAAAACAAAAACTCATTCTTTATTCAACATCCAAAAACGCTTCTGAAATATTGCCACTGTTACATTTATAGGCCAGTTAGTTTAAACACCAATCAAATTTGCAAATACTACTTCTCATATTGTATACTGTTCCAAACATTTTCCAGTTTACCCTGTATATGCTGACAGAATGCCTCACAGAATTCATCTTTTTTATATGATAGTTGTTCTAAGTTATTGCAAAGGCCGAATTAAGGTTCATTTTGTTCTTTATAAATAATTCTTAGTTCTTACCGAGAAAAAAAATGTTATGAGTTACAACTATATAGCGAACGAGTGGGGGGGGGGGTTCTGTTCTGAGGGAGTTGTTCGGGAAAGTTTTTGACTGATTGATTTTATTTTCATTTTCACGAATTCAACACAATAACAGTAATACAAGCATAAATATATACAAGAAAGTAAACATAAGAAATACTTCAATCAGAAATGATACATGTTACCATATTGACAATAAAACTTAATAGTTATCTATATAAAATTGTAACAATATCATAGTGTTAAAATGAAAATGAGGGGCTTATTAAAAAGCTACGCTTGTAGAGGTAAGCCCTCTTAAGGCAAAGTTACTTAGGAAAAAGAATTACATTCGTCAACACAAATGTAGAGGTATTTTATGATGAGAAAGAAGAAGAGGGAGGAGGAGGAGAAGAAGAAGAAGAAGGAGAAGAAGAAGAAGAA
This sequence comes from Echinometra lucunter, assembly GCA_029962745.1. Lineage (NCBI taxonomy): Eukaryota > Metazoa > Echinodermata > Echinoidea > Camarodonta > Echinometridae > Echinometra > Echinometra lucunter. The sequence continues at coordinate 63,635 of JAPZVO010000030.1, forward strand.
GAAGAAGAAGAGGAAGAAGAAGGAGAATAGAGGATGGATAATAAAAAATAGAAAAAAAGAAAGAAATACTCAACAATGGATGAAGTGCCGAACAGAGAAAGAGAAAGGAGAAGTAGAGTCGAGAGTCGGAATACCATGGAAAAAATATGTGTTATGTATCTTTCTCGTACTCATGAAGGAATGATAGTTTTAGGTGTTTTTTGAGCGTATGCACATTATTATTGCTTTTGAGGGTCTGGCTGATACCATTCCAATAGTTGTGTCCGGCCGGATGTTCTGTGAAAATGACCCCCCCCCCCCCCTCCCAACTCGGGAAAGACGCTTTATATATGTGATCAGTGCGTGAGTGAAAAATATGAAAATGCCTACTACGTGGGGAAAACTACTGTACACGGCAACATTCACGTCGCGAACCTACCCTTAATGAGAAAAATGATACAAGATTCTTTTTCATTGTGATAAATAAATTCATAAAACTATATATCAACGACATGCATAATTATCAATTCATGATCCGAAACAATTTTTTTATAAAACAGTATTTAACTTGTAGTTCTTGTTTCTGATGCATCGTATTTACATACGTCATACCCGAGTGCGCGTGTGGCATGACTCTCTCGTATAAAAATTCAAGTTCAAATTCAAATCCATGAATCAAACTTCTTTTCTTATCAGGGGCAGCGGCACGCCCCCTCCCCCCCCCCACACCTTTTTGAGTAGACACGTTGGCCTATATACAGTGAGGCGTATTGTAGCAAACTTAGAACTTATAAGGACCTAAAACATACATACAATCTTGAGAAATATCTGTTATTAGACATTGATAAATCACACATAAAAAAAAACTTTTTTAAAATTAAGAATTAGTAACAATAAATTAATGATAGAACAGGAAAGACACAAAAACTTGGAAATAGATAAACGATTATGTCCCATGTGCCAAATATATGTAGAAACAGAATAACATTTTATTATCTGCTGCCCATACCTTTAAAGAAAGACATTCCTTTTTCCAAAACATAAATAATGTAGTGTCCACTCTTTAGGATAAAAACGAACACGAAAAATTCATATATTTACTAGAATCTAACGATTATGATATAAATTTGTGTATCCTCCATTAGCAATATGCATAGTGAAAGACTGAACGGGCTTGGACCATAATAGTTAGACTTTGTATTTTTGTCATATTTTTTTCTTTTATATTTTGCAGAATAAAGGGAGAGTATGACAGGAACCGCACGTTTTGATGTAGATATATTATGTCTTTAAGTTATAAAAAATACAACACGATTATATTATTTTTGTATACTTTTACACTGGGGGTTGATTTTGGTTCCATTCATTCGATGATTTTGTCAAATATGTATACTTTTGCCTTAATCATGTTTATGTTTATGTATATATCCTTTGTTTTGTATTGCTCATTTTGATGATAATCCAAAATTTGATTTGATTTGATTACAATAACGCAGCAGTTATTATGCTTGATCACAAATCTCATTTGGATTAAATACTGGAATAAATTCAAGAATAACTCAGCTAGTTTGCGTACACCTATATTGCAGGGGGAACTCTACTGTGTATACAAGTAAGCTACGTTGCAGCGCTATGTGCGAATAGATGAGAGAGACGGGATCGGCTCGTTACAATATTTCTTCGAAAACACGGTAACTTGCTGTTATAAGTATAAAAAACGCACTGCTGGGGAAAAACTTACTGATATTAATTGAATTTAGCTTTTATATTTTATACATTCAAGAAGAGATTTTCCTTGGACTTCCCTTTTTGGAAATTACTAAATCCTAAAGTATGAACTTGGCCTCATCTTTCAAGTTTTGAACTGTCGATTTCTCTTTAAAACGAGGTTTTATTGATATCTTACAATATACCGGGAGCAAAGATGCAATGAACATGCATTGGCTAGATACATAAGGCACGGTGAGGATAATACATGTGCACCTTCCTCCATATCTAATCATGAAAAGTGAGCTAATAAACGAAAGAGAGAGGATGAAGATTGGGGAACGATAATCAGGTTATTCCATCATTCATCCATCTGACGAAAATTGGCGTCTATAACAGTATTTAGAGCGGACTGGATATAGTGAAGCCTCTGTTCACACATTTCGCCTTTTTAAAAAGGAAATCGACAGTGGAACTGAAAATATCATTTAAAACGACAACCAAGGTAGTTGGCATTTATGCCCATTGGTAATGCTGGTATCGATCTCTTTATAAGCTGCCTACAGACTTTTGAGGCACGTAAAATAATGAACCAACGCCTAAGGAATGATGTTATTCAGTAGGTCGAGCCTCAATATTCCTGAAAATAGGCAGGTTGCATACCGTACAATTATGTATGTTAGAGAGAGAGATGAATGGGGGGGGGGGGGGGCAGTAAATGATTGGGATGATAGCGTGCACGGAAAATTGAACATTTTATCCTGAGCGAATTATTTTTAACTTTAAATTGCAGTGTGTTTTGCAAGTTTGAAGGATCTAACCTTTCTTTACCTAATTTTGGCAGATGCAGGTCCGATTGGATACTACCTAATTCAGGTAAGTAACATATTGGAACTGATTTTCGGCATTGTATTGTTCTTTGATTGGGAGACAACAGAATTATTTCCCCTGTCCTTGGCGTGAAAGCTGGGAATGAACACGGAATAATTCACACAAAGCTGCTTTTCCTACCATGAACGATATGAGAAATTCGCTACCTTTCTCTTTTTGAATTATGAGAGATACTGTTTCGATAAATATGACTATGGACCCACATAAGTTAAAATTCTTCCTTCCCGATATACGATCTAGAATGTTGCAAACCCTAACAACTCGAAATCTTCACAAGCAACTCTCTATGCCCCCTGGAGATCCAGTCCACACTTCGTTGCACTCGTTTACTGGCACCAATCATCTTCCGAAGATTCGGCAACCCAGAAAGGCACAAGCTGGCCAAAGGTTTCCTGTACGACCCGAGGTTTCATCGAGACTGTCATTGACCAATCAGATGAATCTGGAGATGCGAGAAGCTGATCGGAGGGTTAAGGTGACAGAAATACGTTCGAAGATCTTTGCGAGTGACTGTATACCAACAAAAGCAAACTTGATGCATACAATGCTGCAGGGTCTCGTTACCTGCGCTTGGTGCTACAATAGCCGCAGGATCACCTACGCTTGATTTAATCAGTTCCCTTTCTCTTATGAGCAAGCGAGCGGATTCCCAAAAGTGTGCTTAAACCAGTGAACAAGAGGACTGCGACGGTCTGTTGATATACCAGGAATTCTTCATCATTGTCAATCGAATCTTATCCATTCAGTGAGGTTGAAGCTCATTTCGAAACAGCCCAGGATGATGTCACATCTCTTGAAAGTAAAATTGTGAAATTACGTATGGCGAGAAAACAAAAAGGACCGAAAAAGATATCACCTATACCTGAGGTTAAGTCAAAACTTCTGGATCTCGTCATTACCAAGGTAAAGAGAAAGAAAGAAAAATGACGTTCTTGGAAAGATGTCAGGCTCGTGAAGGATCTAACTCCTTTGAAGTTTGCAGCACCCACTGCTAATGAAAAGGAACTTGAGAAACTACTTTCAGAATGAAAATCGTTCTTCTACTCCAGCGCTCTGTAGAGAGAGTTTCGAAGGCATATTCCACCGCGTTTACCAGGAGGAAAGCTGACACCGGTGTACAGGAGAACCGCAGACGGAGAGATATATTTACCGAAGATCCTCTGGATATCAAATCGCACCAGCTGGTTGACGGTTCAGCTCCCAAGGAGGGTGGAACCGATGAAAAGAAAACGAAAGCACGGAGACTTGTAGAGGATATTCCTAGTTTTACAGAAAGGAAAAGACGGTGGGAAATGCAGTGGCGGCACCAGGATTGTTAAAGTGGAGGGGGGGGGGGGTAAATGGAGGGCAACAGAAAATGTTGGGGGTAGGGACAGTCATTTTTTTTTTTTTTCGTGTATGGAAAAATCGAGCGTGAAGCGCGAGTTTTATTCGCCGGCGTAAATCCACTTTAAGTGCCGGGGGGGGGGGATAATTGAATTTTTGGATTATTTTTTTTCCCTCTTAGACACATGTTAATATCAATTTTGTGAGCGAGCGAACAAAAAAATAACCATTTTTTTTTTGTTTTTAATCGCATTTTCGAATAAATATTCTGAAATATGACGAGCGAGCGAGCCAAAAATGGCTACTTTTCTTCTTTTTAATCACTTTTTAGAAAAGAAATTTAAAAATATGACGAGCGAGCGAAGCGAGCGAGCCAAAAAGAACCACTTTTTTGTTTTCAATCGAAGTTTTGAAGAGCGGAAAATGGTATTTTAGAACACTTCACAACTTGAATATGATGCTTATGACAACATCTACTTATTTACAAACTACTGTATAATTTTTCTTTTCAGTCCTCAAAATTTCGGGGGGGGGGCAACTGGGGGGCAAAGCTTCTGAATGGGGGGGGGGCAAATGCCACCCATGCCCCCATGCCCCCCCCCCCCCTTGGTGCCGCCACTCGGGAAATGCAAGAGCAAATTCGGAAGAATACTGCGATTGTATCTTGTATCTTTTAAAGGGGTACCTAATGCTGAAACAATGTTAGTTCATTTAAAAGAGCATTATTTCATCAGCAGAAATTCATCTGTCTAAAGTTTTTTTTTAAAGTCCTGTTGCCAAGGAAATCCCCAAATGTGGTAAGATTTCAGGATATTTTTGACCCCCCAGCTGTGACCCAGTTTCAACTGGGTACCCACTTTGACGTCAAAATGACGTCAAAGTGGGTACCTTGTCGCTCACTTCTAGCAAAATGCGCGCAAGGTATAATACATGTTGTACAGTCTAGCGCGTAGCACAACTGCAATGCGCAAAGCTGGGTACCCACTCTTACGCCATACCTCATACACAAAATGCATTGATTTCGATTGAAAACCATCATATTTTTAATGTCATTCTTTTTAGAATTCTATTCTCAATCATATATCAAAATTTTGTTTGCCATTGTGTAATCACTTTAAGTGGTAGGGAAGGTCACCAGGAAGCTAGAAATAGATAGACAAGCAAATTGCTAAGTGATGTTAATATCTTTCGGTAGAAATACCGCTGCGATTACGAATACATGAGTAAGAGTAGTTTGGCTACTCATAAGGAACAACCAACGATTAAGTTCAAAGAATGAACAAAAAAAACATCACAGTGTCAAAATGCATTCGTGCATGAGGTCTAATATTTGTTGTTGTTTTTTTGTTTGCTATTGTCTTTTCGTTTTGCATTGCACTTTTTATAATATTCGATAAACCTTAATGACTATTTCGATTACGATTGTGTGGTTTGGGTGTCATTCTAGTGCAAAGATAATTTTCGTTTTGGACATTATAAACATTTTGAACAATTTGAACACTATGTTGATTTTGAGGTTAGTCTGTATTCTAAAGTTCCACCGGTAGAGGAGAAATGATGTTTCATGTACAGCTTAAATTAAAATAGAGTAAACTTTGCAATCCTTTACATTTCCACCTTATTTCAATATTGCAGAAACTTCTTTTTACCTTTATCATAATATCTTACAGTCTTGTGGTAACCTTGTAAAAGAATGCGGCATACCTTACAATCTGGCATTTATGTGCTGTTTTTGGTCATTCTACTAAAATGCTCAATACAAAACCCAATTCAGAAAAATCAAGACGAAAAGAATGAAAAATGATCTAGCTTTTGAGTCGGGTATCGATAGTTCCTATTAACTGCTTCAAATGTTAAGTACGATTTGAGCACTGTATAATACTTATGACTTTTGGAGAAGAGCCTGCTTGTTTCTATACAAGTTAAATTTATCCTTTCAAGATGTAGTAATGGGGCTGTAATTTCGAGTATTTCATATTTTGATATTTGATAGTGCAGTTTGATACTAAAGTGCCTCCGAAGCTTTTACTGTATAAAAAAAAAAAAAAAAGGACGAGGTCGATTCTTAAAAAAAAAAAAAAAAAAAGAGTTAAGGACGTTCTACAGTTATCTCTGTGCGCATCTCATCCGCGCATCCTGGCGGGTATTGCGATGTCATCACAGCACCGGGAGCGCGGACTAAAAGCATGCTTACAAGATTAGACATCAGGGGGGTGTTTCATCAACATTTGTCCGCTGACAATTGTAGCCAGGTAGAGGTGGTTCTTCAGTCATGTCAGTTTGTTGGAGGCATGGGCCATGGCATAACTTAGCATTAACATGATTAATTATCAGTGCTGTGTCCGAGTCTGAGTCCAAGTCATCACCTCAGATTCCGAGTCTGAGTCGACGAGTCCGAGTCCCCCCCCCCAAAAAAAAAAAAAAAAAAAAAAAATCAAGTCTGAGTCACAAGTTAAGTTCACATTAGATCTAGATCTAGCCTAGGCTACATTGGACATCTTCCTAAACATGAAAACAAAGTGTGGCAAGACTTCCTTTTGCGACAGCCACCCAATATGCAATGTGTGCTTTATACTGTTCATGTCTGTTAGCAGATTTGGGTGGCTGTCGCAAAAGGAAGTCTTTCCAAAATTACATCTACAGTGGAACCTCATAATAGAGAGTTCAAATATAACAAAACACTTTTATGACAAGATAATTTTGCTGTTTCCTACTCTGTATATTTCTTGGATAGGCCTATTTTTTTTAATCCTGATATAACGAGGCAATTTTCATGGTCCCAAGGACCTCCTTATAAAGAATGATCACTGTAATTCCCTCCCTGAAAATAGATAACCACTACTTCAGATACCCTCTGTCATAGAGTTACATGGAACTAAATGCCCTCAGCTCAGTAGGGGCGAGCGGTCCAACCTCAGGTACGTCCAACCCCCCTACCCAGAGGACAAGTGGTTGACCAACCAAGGTCATATATAATTATGCAGGTGCAATTTTTATAAGTTTTGTAACTGATATAGAAAGCAGCACAGCTCATGCACAGGCTACCAATCAGTGATGCTGCTGTATGCTAACGAGCATAAATTATGCATGCTCAGCTCACAGCTAGTGCAACACTAGTAGGCCGCCCCCCCGGGGGGGGGGGAATATGCCTCATTGAGGCCTGTACATCATCCGCGTATCACTTTCTGAAAAGCACCCTAAACAGAGATTAAAGTAGGACGGAAATAATGTACATCTCCAATTTTTATACCCTTAACGGGTATAAAATGCAAGGGTTGCATCACTATCTCCTAATTAAGTAACATTTTACCGGATTTTCCTGATTTCTATACCCTTTTTTTCTAATTTTAAAGTTTTGATTTTACTTACCAGCAATGTTCCTGAGGCTCTCAATCTTACCCTTTCTGCTTCATATCTGATGAATGAACTGAAAATGGTGAAATTTAAGAAAAAAACTTACGCTTATTGGACTCGTAGGTCTACAGCATGCCGTCGTGCCGTCGAGTAACACACACAAAAGCATGCTATTTAGTTTCACTACAGGCTGGTCACTTTTGCAGGATGAAGTTAATTTATTGATCGAGTACACAGGATGAGTGGATTGAAGAATGGTTAAAGGCATTGGCTAATTTTGTGATCAGCTGATTTAAAAATTTCTCAAACAAAGATGAAACATGTGTATGAGTACTTGTATTTGTACTCAAAATCCCTGAAACTAACCATAATTTGGAATGAAAAAGTGGCGATTTTATTATCCTTTGTCTCATGAGATAATCACTAAGGAGGGACTGCTTTGCTTGAATTTGAAAATGCCGTTATGTGCCTCCCGCTTCGTGATACGCCAATAGTAAATAAAAACACTACGGTAATATTAGTCATATGAGCATGCGCACTCCTCATTCTGTGCAACCGACCCTCGTATATTTTTCAAACTTTTGTTCACATTTTTGATATTTAAAAGTACTTCCTGTGGATATTATACTTTTAAACTTTCAGACTGGTATTTTTACACTATAACCCTTATGTTTATCCCACTTTCAAGTAAAAAACGAGATTTTTAAAAATTAGAACAATGTTAACCAATGTCTTTAAACATGAGATAACGACCAAAGATGTGAAACAATATTGTCTTTTGACATTGTTAATATATAATTAACAATTAACAATGTCAATAAAGGTAATATATCTGGCGCATATAGTTGGCCTAAGATGCGAGCATGTGCTTTCAATCTGTCAATGTTCCTTCTTTTCCCCCTCTCCTTGCTCTTAATTTTTGCTTTCAATCCCATTTTCTTTTCTTATCTATTCGCAGGCTCCTGCTTCCGCTGGTCATGAATTAAAAATTATTCAAAGAATAGGTTGACATTTTATTTTCAAATTATTTTTGTTCTTTTTGCACAGGAAGTAGGAAGAACATCATACAAATTTTCAGTTATCGAGATGCTAGCAAGTTATGTCAGGACACATTATGCAGAACTTTATCCCACTGCGGATAAACCAAATGTGAGTATTTATCCAATTCATATAAAAGCCATACCTTAGGATGGGAGTTAAATTTTTAACATCAATATTTATATACTTCAATTTAAATACATCTAAAGTGAGTAGTCATTTCATAGTAAGAAATCAAGAATGAAATTTTAAATCAATACACTTTAAAATTTTAAATGCACACCCTAGCATTGTATTTCGTATTTGAGGTCCAATAAAGGTAGCTGGAAATCTTATGATGTTTTGTTATCATGAGATCAAAATGTCAAGGTGACAGGTCACTATCACCATATACGTGTAAAAGCTCTTGAACATAATCCGAGCATAACTATGCGATAAGTTTCAGATCTAGGAACATCGGTGGTCTACAAATCAATTTCGCGCAGTCATGAATTCATCATTTCTTTGATCTTTTTAAGAGTTACTTGGGACCTTAGCCCTAAGTCACTGAAAAAAAGTAATAACTACAGTGGAAACTCAGGATAACGAGGTCCTTGGGACCATCATAATTACCTTATTACAGCAGGAATCTTGTTATATCAGGGTTAAAAAACAGTAGAATATAAGGAGCTAGGACCAGGAAATTACCTTATTATAACAGGAATATTGTTGCATCAGATCTCTTTATACCAAGTTTCCACTGTATGGTGAGTCAGAAGAAAAATTAAACCTTTGTATTTTAGTTTCAAAGATATGATAGTGATGAAATGCTATTAAAGTATGTTTTGATAGAGTAAGCATTCAAAAATGAAAAAGTGTGACTGCTTTAGCAAGTAATCATATGTCTTCAGTTAAATGGGTTTCGACTCTCTTTCGACACTTGATCGTAACAGCAGAATGAAACCGAAAATGTTACCAAAAACAGTACAATAAATTAGTCTTTTAAAAAATTGGCAATCCAAAATTTGTGTTGGTGTAACATTTCTGCTGACTCAATGCGTAAAACTTGATAACATTTACATAGAAGTGATTGTTTCCAATTACAGACGAAAGGAAGACTGGTAGGAGTGAGGGAGAGGGGGGGGGGGGGGGGCCCAGGAATTGGGAAGCCAGGGCCTACCGCCTACCCCTCTCCCATGGAAAAAAGACTGCTGGGGCCCACCTTCGAGACCTGTGGCAGAAAATGGTCTCGAGGGCCAAAAAGTACCGTGACCAGCGGACAGCCACAGGTGAAAATTAATGCCATCATATTACTTACGGTTGAAAGGTCTTTGAATGGTGGGTTGCACTAGTGGATATCGAGATATGTAAGGGTAAACTAAGACATTGTATTTCATGCACGATCAGAGAAATCCACTATTATAACTTTAAGTTATTTCTCATATAAATATAAGAAAAATATTACTGTCAAGAGAATAATTTCCCAGGAAAAAGAAACTGTATAATGTTACAGTTTCAGAATGCATCACTCATTCTTTTACATTGGACAGTCAACACAGCAACCTTGCAATGAGTTAATGTATGATAATTATACTTATATTATAAGTATGAATGTGTTAATGCATCAGTGTGCAATGAACCAGATGATTTCTATTTTCTTCCCTGCAGTGTTTCATTGCCTTTAAGTTTGAATTTAACATTCCCTGCATACACACATTTTCATTCCTCTCTCTACCCCTTTATTATATTTGTGTTTGTGTGTGTATGTTATATATAAAACATATCATATGTTTTGATCACAATATTGTAAACTTAAAACGCACACCCCCCCCCCCGCCCCCCCCCCCCCCATAATAAAGGAATGAAAAAAATATATATATAAACAAACAGTGATAATATGATGCATTTTTTGTATGATATACCTATTTTAGAAATGGTAATTGTGTGAAAGATTGACGAAAGCAATCTTAATATTATTTATTTCATGAGGTGGTGGGCCCCTGCCAAAGTTCCATGAGAGACATGAACTTGTCTTGGAAGCGCTCCCAGCTCCTGGCATAGAAGGCTTCTCCAGTCCTGATAAGGAAGCTGGTAATGTGATATCTCTGGTGAGTTAAACATTCTTTGTTATAAATTTCCAGTCTTTCCACCTTGACTATACTCCCCCCCCCCCCCTTCATTGTGTGACATGATCAATCGCCACACAGACATTGAAAATTGTGTAAAGAACTGAAACCGGTTATTACTTTTCTTTTTCAAGTTTCAAGTTTCAAGTTTCAAGTTTCCTTTATTTCATTTCAACTCAACATATTACAAAATATGAAATGATAACCATACAAATCAATACAGGGAATATGTAAGCAATAATACTACGCAAGCAATAAGACAATACAAAGAAATAGAAAATGTTTTCAAATTTCTGATCATCAGATATAATTTTTGCTAATTTTATGAATAAATTTATATATAACTTTATGGTCAAGCAATGTAAAGCAGTAGTTAAAAGAAATGCTCTGTTAAAAACATGGAAAGGAGACCCATGCATTGGGAATCTTCAGCTACTTTGTAATATTTTAAATAGCTTCTGTATCTATTAAAGCAATATTTCCTTCTAAAAGAAGATGATTTTTCATCACTAATCTCGGAAATTTAGCAAGCATACTCCTAAATTTGAAACACATTTGTATTCAACTTAAATTCTACTTGATTACTTAACAGATTTAGTGTTTTTTTAAAAATGGGATTCTCATCCTATTATACTAGAGTCAAGATAGATTTGCTGAGGTCAATTAATGACATGAGGCAAAGAATCATATTAGCATTTCACTGTAAGAGCAGATGGGCCTATATTGAATAAGCATTTTTTGGACCAATAAAGTTAACTTTGCATTTACCTGACTTGTATATTTGGCTTCATTTTTAAAGTAAGGAACTCTATAAGACTTGCAAAAGACACAGTTCACAAATTTCTAATTGATGGTAAATATATATATATAGATATGTTTTTAATGAATATACACGGTGATGCAGAATAAGATAATGAGTCCAAAATCAATGATGAACAATGATAATGAAAGTGGAAATGATAATAACATCAATTATACAACTAGCATCATTAACATTATACATAACAATTTATATCATGTTCTTCTTTTATCAGTAAGATGTTTGTAATATAAATATGAATTCCATTTGCAGTTAATTCAGTCACAACATGAAGGACATCAGCAGCCGCAGCAACAACAGCAGCAGCAACAACAGCAGTAACAGCAACAACAGCAGCAACAGCAGCAGGAACAGCAGCAGCAACAACAGCAGCATCAACAACAGTAATAACAGCAGCAGCAACAACAGCAACTGAACACCAACAACCTCAGCAGCAACCTGGACCACATCAGAAGCAACAGAAATGGGAGCAGCAACAGCAACCACAAGGACAAAAAAGGAAGCGCACAGTTGATGGACAGCTGGAGCTGTTGGAGATTGAGAGGGAGAAACATGAAATAAAAAAGCAAAGACTTGAGGTTGAAAAAGAAAAGTTGCAGGTGATGAAGAAGATACTTGATGCAGTCAAAAATATCGCAACATTTCAGAATGAACCGTAATTTCCTTCATCATTTCCAACTATATTTTTCAATCTTTACATTTGTTTTTTCTCACACCTGTAATCAGAAATATCTGTCACCAGTAATATTTCTATGCACAATGTTTTCACTTGTTTTTTGTTGATATGCCTTGAATATGAAAACTCAACCTTCTAAAAGTTGATGATATAATATCATGCACATCTTTATCCAGAAAGCGCCATTCTCCATCACTTGTGTGACCAAATTCCTGCAAAATAGCAGGTTCAAAACTAATTTGTCAGTATTTATCTTGTAGCAGAAGTCTCCCATTTTAGAATTTTGAATAACTGTATTATCCCCAACAGAATTACTTTAAAAGTGCATACATCATTTCACTTTCAGAAGTGAAATCATGTCGGTCATGGTCAGTCACGTGTGTGACTTCGCACAAAAATTGGTCTTACTTGTTAGTATTCAGAAATATTTTTCTTGGATTTCCCTGGGAGTGTAAGTTTCCACTTTTCATCGCTGTGTGATGGGGATTGTTCTAAACAATTTTAAAGCAATTTTCCATAAATGAAAGAACATTCTGTTCTTTCACAGGTGAAAATTGGCTCAGTCACGTGTGTGACCAGTCAAAAAGGGGGCGTTTGGAATCTGTAAACACTTCATAGTTGAGATATTGTTTATTCTTATCAAATAAAAGGGAGAATAGAATTCTAAGAAGAATAACATTAAAAATTTGATGATTTACAATCGAAATCAATGCATTTTGACTAATTTTCTCTTAAAAAGTCAAGAGTTGACCAAAAAAATTGAGCATGAGGTATGACGTAAAAGTGGGTACCCAGTTTCGCGCTAGACTGTACAATATGTATTATAGTTTGCGCGCATTTTGCTAGAATTGTGCGACAAGGTACCCACTTTGACGTAATTTTTTATGTAAAAGTGGGTACCCAGTTGAAACTGGGTCACAGTTGAGGGGTCAAAAATATCCTGGGGTGGTATTCTGAGACTGTTTTAACCCATTGTGACAGGAATTATTTAAAGCCTAATTTGATCAGCTTTTATTCTTCAAATTGGCAACACCAACATTCCTATTTTATTGCTACATTTTTCTTATAAAAAGTCATGTATCTGAAATGAATATAAATTGACTGAAATTATGATGAGGAGTCAAAAGTTGCCAATTTGCAGGGGAAAACAGTGATTTTAAACCTTCTATCAATTGCCAATTTAAGGATTTTAATGCTTATTTTCCTTAAAAAAAAATTCAGCATCAAACAACAAATATTGACGCAACCAAATTGGGCGCAGTTTGTGTAGAATTTTTTGCTCTTTCTGCTCATGTATTTGTTATGATTTTTAGGGCTTTACATCAAAAGATATTAGGCCAAACCACAAAATGTGGACCTCTGTCACGAATGGGTTAACTCTGTTTTAAGTATGTTTTAGCAAATCGGGATTCTGAACAACGTTTTATCTCTGTTTTAACTTCTGTTTTAAGTTTTGTTGTAGGTTGCAGGGATTCATTAAATGTGTCGATAATAAATTGAACTCCCTGGCAATTAAATATATATTTCTTAAACATTTCCATGTCATCATACAAATCTATCGGATTGCTCCTATCGCGGAAAACGTGCTCCCTTCGGAGGGCAGCACCCCTAAGGATGTTCAACAGTGCTGCCATTTTTGTGGTTGCTAAGGCTCCCAAATTGGATTAGTCGGTGAAAATTGGGTTTGTCGGGAGGTACAAGGGCACCGACAACTTTATTGAAATTAGTCGGTGCTCTTTGGGAATTTTTTTTTTTGTGAAATGGAAAATAGTCGGTGACAGTAAAATTGTCGGTGAAAATGAAATTAGTCGGTGAAAACTGAAATTAGTCGGTGAAAACCACCGACTAATTGTTTCATGAAACGCCCCAAGGTAGGAAGCTATATAACTGTACGACAATATAACTAATTTGAGGTAAATGTCCTGCCCCCTCATGATTTTATTTTGACTTGATTTGATTTATTATTTTTTTTTCCGTTTCACAGTATATACAAAACAAAATTATGAATTCAATAATTTCTTTAAAGACAAAAGTAATATGGTGAAATAACATTAAAGAAAGAACAGAACTATTGAGATACTGAACAAAATAAAGCTGACCAGACTGAGAAAAAGATATAGTAAAACGGAGGGGCAGGCTAAAAAAAAGCAATGCTTGAAAGGTATTCTATATGCATATTTGTGTTTAAAGAGTGTAACATTCATTTATACGCTGACGATACTGTGATATATTACTCACATAAAGATGTTAAAGTTATTGAACATGTTTTGAATAGGGAATTGGAAAGTCTATCCGTCTGGATGAACAGGAATAATTTGAAGATAAACTATGACAAAACTATGTGTATGTTAATTGAAACGCCTAAGATGCTCAAAAAGAAACCAAACGCAATATTGAATTGTTAAATTTAGACCTGTCTCACGAACAGTGGACTGATGTGCTGGAGGAAAATGATGTTAATAAATTTTATGACATCTTCATAGGGAAAATTCTTTTTTATTACGATAAAAACATTCCCATGGTGAAATCAAAATCGCATAAAATAAACATAGGAATCCATGGATCACAAAGGGTTTTTTATGTTCTATACAAACAAGAAATAAACTATATAAAACAGCACTACGTAAACCTTGTGAACTCAATCAAAATAAATATAAAGTCTATAAAAAAATAAATTAACATCTTTAATTCGACTATCTAGAAAAATGTATTATTCACATAAGATCGAAATCAATAGAAATGATCACAACTCGCTCTGGCAAATTGTCAAAGATCTCACAGGTATCAACAAAGTAACCAAATCTACCACTTTTGTTGACAACAATGTAGAAGTTAACGACCATGAAGAAATCGCTAGTATGTTTAATTCTTATTTTGTAAACGTAGGTCCAAATTTGGCTTTAAAAATGAATAGTAATCAGGGTGATTTTTGTCAATTTCTCTCCGAACCTCTTGATAAATCATTATTTATACGCCCAACTAACTCCTTTGAAATTTTGAAGATTGTAAACTTGCTCAAACCCAGTTCATCAACTGGACATGATGGTATAAGTGTTAAATTACTGAAGAAAAAAATCACCTTTATAGCTTTTCCATTGGCACACATATTCAATTTATCTATTTCCTCTGGAACTTTTCCAAATGCTTTAAAAATTGCTAAGGGTGTACCTGTTTATAAAAAAGATGACCCCTCTGTCGTAAATAATCACCGATTTACTTATCTCTAATCAGCATGTATTTAGGAAAGGCCATTCAACAGATTACGCTATAATACAATTTTTGGACAAAATTATTGATGCAGTTTCAAGAAAAGAACATCCAGTTGACGTTTTTTATGGACCTTAGCAAAGCATTTGATACAATAGACCACAATATATTGATTTATAAATTAAGAAGTTATGGAGTTAGAGGTCCCGCTCCATCTTGGTTTAGAAATTATCTACAAAATAGACAACAATATGTAACTTTTCAGTCGAAAGAATCCTGTAAATTAAATATAGATTGTGGAGTACCGCAAGGGTCCGTACTGGGCCCATTGTTATTCCTTTTGTATGTTAATGATATTGTCCAATCATCATCCGTCCTCTCTGTCACACTTTTTTGCCGATGATACTAATATTCTGTATTCCCACAAAGATCTAGATAATGTAATGTCCACATTAAATAGTGAATTATGCAAGGTACACTTTTGGCTTAAATGCAATAAGCTCTCCTTAAACAAAAGCAAAACTAATTTTGTCAATTTTAAAAATGCACATTCTTTAACAGATAATTGCATGTTAAGCATAGCTGATACACCACTAAAGGAAGAGCTATCAGCGAAATTTTTAGGAATTACCATTGATTCTAATTTAACTTGGAATAATCACATACATAATATAAAAAATTCCATTTCCAAAAATTTCGGCATTTTATATAAATTACGAAATTTGATATCTGAAAAATCCCTGTCAATGCTGTACAATGCTTTCATTCTCCCTTTCTTTAACTATTGCAACATTGTTTGGGGAAATAGCAGTAAAACGAAGATCGATTCTTTGTCATTATTACAAAAGAAAGCAATGAGGATTTGCTAAAAATCGAGTTACTTAGCGCATACAACTCCCCTATTTAAAAGGCTAGGTGTTCTGAAAATAAATGACATCCATAACTTTCATACAGCTATCTTTATGTACAAATATTGCAAAAACTTGTTAACAAAATCCTTTCAAAACTTTTTCACGTTCAATATTAATGTACACTCATATCCTACGCGACGCTCCACAGATTTTCATCTCCTAAATCCAAAAACCCTTGCAGCGCATAAATCTATTAAACACCACGGTCCAGACGTCTGGAACGCTCTACCAGAATCCCATCACCCTTTTAATATTAATGTAAATGAAAAGAAGATAATTAATACTCAAACCATGAGGCCTCTGCACAGCACCCACTGCACCTGCACACTCACTTCTACCCCATTAATTTAGAATTTCTCCTTTACGTGTATTTTTTTTAGAGGCCGTCAACATTTCAAGCTTCTGCTTACGTTGGCGGTCTCCCGCATTGTTCTTTCCTTTTTTCTCCCTTGCAAAAAATGTAAACATTTGTTGTTGTTTTTTTCTTTGCAACCAAGATGGTCTCTTTGACATTGTTTAATTGTAAAAATTGAATTACGTATTCTTTTTTTTCAATTGTTGATTATACTGATTTGAGAAAGAAAGTGCAGAAATAAAATCGAATGAACGAACGAACAAAAAACAACCAATTTTACATGTGAAAATCTATTGCCATATATTGACCCATGTGAAGAGCTACAAACATGAAGTGGGATTGTCAAATCAATTACTTATGTCATAAATTGGGCAAAATGGTTTGTTATATTGCACGGTTAAAGCATTTTGTAAATTTGTCAGAACTGAAACTCATATATAACTCTATAATCTTACCTCATTTTGATTACGGTGATATGGTATGGCAATCCGCAAACATATCTCTTCTTGATCATCTTCAAATAATTCAGAATAGAGCTGATAGAATAATCTTGAAAATTGACCTCTTTTCACACACTTCTACCTGCGAAATACACTCTATCCTGGGTTGGGATGCAATTCAAACGAGACAATATACACACTTGATATTATTTATGTATAACATTCTTAATAATATGACATGTGAATATATGAAAAATATGTTTCACATAAAAGCCACTCCTTACCTTCTTCGAAATGATAACAATATATGTTTACCTAAACAGAAAACTAATAGTTGTAGATTTTTTTTTCTCGTATAGAGCTGCCTCTGAATATAACCGAATTCCTTTATATGTGCGTAACGTCACCATTTTCAATTCATTCAAATGTACCTTTATGAAATATATTTATGCTATTTGAAAAAAAAGGTCTTTGATTTTTACCTAGGGAGTGAGGGGGGGGGGGGGGGAGGTTGTAGGAGATTACGTATACATGGGTATTTGTTTTTTTGGTTTTTATTGTTGTTGTTGTTTTTAAATTTTTGGTCATCTTCCTATACCAAGGTAATCATTCTATCATCCAAGTAAACTGGCTCCATGGAAGACCAGCAGCAATATGTTATTGCAGCTGATTATGGACTACCAGCCGTATGTTTTATTTACTCCATTACCTTTTCCACCTTATATGTTGTAACTATGACCACTATATTTTGTGTATATGTATTTTATTTGTGTCATTTTTGTATACGGAAATAAAACAAACAAACAAAAATGCAAATTCAGTAACAAAGATTTCCCGGTCCTTTTGAAATCATGGTCAACTTTCATGTCTCAATAAGTTAACTCAGCACAAATACAAAATGAGAGAAAGAAAGTCAAATAAGATTTCAGGCCAAATAACCATTCATTTCTTTGTGGCTCCTGACAGCCATGTCTGCCACTGGCGTAAATACAGATTTTTGCCCAATTTGGATAGAACTATTCCTCCACAATGGATAAGTTAACCACTCATCTCCTTCTGCTTGACAAAGCAAAGACAAAGCATAAAATACATCTTTCCAAAATGGATTGGCAACTTCATGGGATAATGTTAAAAATGTACACCACCAAACCCTACAACGAATGGTTTTGTTAAAAATGACTGCATTAAATGACTAACATCATTACATGTACCTAAGACCAATCTTCGAATCCACGTGAGCTTTAATGACATACTAAAAAACTCGACATCTGGCATCTTAAGACCCCCTTCTTCATAAGTGCCCACAACCTGTTTCCTACTAATTTTATCAGGCTTATTCTTCCATATGAAATTAAAGAACTTTACTTTTATTGCCTTCATTAACTTAGCTGAAGGAGCTGGGATTGACATAAACAAATAATTAAACTGTGGTAACAGTAGTGATTTAGCAACTGTAACTCTTCCAAGAACTGTAATGTTCCGTTTGATCCAAGAAATCCTTTGACGCTTTACTTCGTCAAAAATTCTGTCATAATTATAATCTGGTATTTTATCAATATCAACATGAAAGTCAGTACCAAGGTAACGAAAATAATCATTATGCACAAAATTCACTTGTCTTCCTTCCAATCTTACATCTTCACAACCTTTTAAGGCACCGATCCAAATTGCATTTGTTTTCTCCATATTCATCTTAAGCCCACTACAATTTCCAAATGACTCCAAAATATGAAGTACATTGCGGAAACTGGCAGCCATCTGTGCCATCTAAAAACAGTACTGTATCATCGGCATACTGAAGGATCTTGAATTCTTTTGACCTGACTGAAATTCCTTTGACTAAGTTTTAATTTCGAATTAACACCCCAAGAATTTCCGCGCATAACAAAAAACAGGTAGGGCTTAAGTGGGTCACCTTGCCTAGAGCCCCTTTCTATGCGAAATCTAGATGTTATTTGCCCATTAACCATAACACTAGAGTACGCATCACTATACAGTAAATTTATCCACTTTATGAAAGAGCTTCCAAATTTAAAAAAGGAGAGAGTTTTATACAAAAAGTGATGAGAAAGACTATCAAAAGCCTTTTCGAAATCAATTAACAAAATCATACCAGGAACATTTTCCTTTTCAGTATAAGCAATTATGTCATATAAAATTCTAATATTTTCACCAATAAATCGTCCAGACAAAAATCATGTTTGATTACCATGGATAATACGAGGTAATACTTTTTTAAGTCTATTAGCAATGCAGCTCGATAATATTTTATAAACAACGTTCAACAAAGAAATTGGTCTCCAGTTTTTAATAAAATGTCTCACTTTGTCACCTTTAGGAAGTAGTGTTATCAAACCAAGTTTTTGTGAGAAAGATAATTTTCCAGAAGTGTAAGCAAAATTCATACTACGCATCATATAAATACCTAACTCCTCAAGAAAATATTTGAAAAATTCCACTGTAAATCCATCTTGTCCTGGGGCTTTATTATTTTTCATGTTCTTTGCTGCATATTCAATTTCCCTGTAAGATATTTCTCCTTCTAAAGAAACACACTCTTCTTCTGTGAGACTTTGGAAATGATCTTCCCTTATACAAGAGAAAATAACGTCAGCATCACAATTTGCATGATATTTATACAAACGTTCATAATATGATCCAACTTCTTTCAAAATATCTTCTTGCTCTTGCAACACAGTACCATTGTCATCAATCAGTTTTACAAATGTTTTTTCAGTTATCCTTTGTTTTTTTCCAAATTCAAAGAGTATTTAGATGGTTTTTCCCCAAATTGCATTACTTGAAGCCGTAGTCTATTTGCTGCCATTTCCAGCTTCTGACGTCTGAATTGTTCTAATTCTTCTCTTAATACTCGATTTTTTTCTAAATTTTCTCTAGTATCTGTATTCTGTTCCAACAATTTTTCTAACGTAAGTATCTCAGACTCCAGGTCCTTTTCTACACTTTCTTCCTTCTTTTTCTGACGAATTGCATACAAAATTGTCACTGCTCTCAACTCCATTAACAGTGTATCAAAAAACAACTGGTCATTAATTAAACATCTATAGTCTTTTTTACTAACATTCTCAAATTGTCTTCCATCCAGAGAATCAATACCAAGGTACTGTAAAGTAACTTCTTTTACCTTTTCCTTGATAAGATCAATAAATTCAGACTTTTTCAAAAATGAATTATTAAACTTCCAATAATTAAATCTCTTATGACTTTTATCTAACACAATGTCTACACTAATCATTGAATGATCAGTACGATAACCCAATTCAATCTCACATTTCCTAACTAAAGAACGATATCTGAAGACATTAAAAAATAATCCAATCTACTTTGCTTTAATGGGGTGGGTTGTCGCCAGGTGAAAGATTTTATATCAGGATGAAGTTGACGCCATGGAACAACTAAGTTAAAATCATTTTTCATCTCAAGGACCTTATCCCTCGCCTTTCTATTACTAAGTCGAAGATAATTAAAAGTATCTAACTCCAAACTCTGTACCAAATTCCAATCACCACAAATAATTTTGTGAGGATCATCCCAATCCAGTAAGATATTTTCTATACGTCCAAAAAATTCTGGATAATCAGTGTTTGGCCCATAAAGTGCTATCAATGAAAAATCTAGAAATCCACATTGGATACTAATCACACTTCACTCTTTTTATAACAAATTGTGTGTTTTGATCAAATAATATTGCAACTCCTCTTGCATTAGATGATTCATATGAAAAGAAACCTCTTCCTCCCCACTCTTTCAATATGTCTTCTTCTAATTCAAAACAAAATGAGTGTCTTGTAGACAATAAATATTTGCTTTTTTCTTTTTCAAAAAATCAAACAGATCCTCCCTTTTACATCGTTCTCCAAGTCCACGGCAGTTTAGTGAAAATATTTTGATACCTTTACTACTCATAACAAATAAAAACTATGTGCATGACATTATTCATAGCCGTTGCACACATGGTAATATTATAGAGAGAAAGGAAATGCATAAATATATTGGATGGTTTTTTTTATTTTTACACAAATATAACATACACACAATTACAAAAAACAAAAAACATGAACACAATACACACATAACTACACAAAACAAACAATACAACTTCGTTTCCAGTTCAAGATGCAACACAGTATACTCCAATGATAGATCACTTTTCCATGAGAGCCTTGTAAACTGAAATGTTAATTTTCTTTCAAAAATCCTCTTTTCAGGTTCTTAATTCCTGCAATCTGCCTAGTTTCTTCGTTATTTCCTTTCACAACTATTGCTCCTTGTATCTTTTCCAGTCATCTGCACCACTCGCTTTCCTTGTCTGAAGAACAACATCTGTGCCAATCACTCTGATCCTTGTTAGAAATCCTTGCTGTCTTAGCTCATACGCTCTTGACGCTAGCTGACTTCTCTTAATCTTCATCTTCCGTGGCAAATCTGTACGGATAGACACGCGATACAATGGGTCATCCTCAGCGATGGCTCCCGGAGTAGCAGCATCAGCACTCGTAGCTGCTGTACCTCTTCTCTTCCTTCTGTTCTGGGACGAGTTGTAAGCGTAAAAAGCACGCAAAACCTTCTCCCTGTCAGCAAATCTGACGAACCTCATAATGATAGCATCTGGTGCCTTGTCTCCTTCAAGATCCGATGGGTTACGTCGACGAGGTAATCTATGGATGTTTACAAATTGCATTTTCTCTATTTCATCATCACTTGTAGGCTTGTTCTCAAAGAGAGCAATCTTCTGCTTTGCAACATCTTCCACATTCTCGTTAGGCCTGGTTTGCACACCATACATCAAGAGGTTCTGCTTTCTCTCGTGCAACTCTGCTGCAAGTAACTTGTTCTCACATTCTCGCTCTACTCTTTCAATCTCTCTCTGAAGTTGTGGGACTTTTTCATTTTCCAACACCATAATTCTGTTAGCATTGTCTTGTACAGCAACTTCAATGGAACTCAAAGAATGTTTGATACCTGCTATGTCCGTCTTCACCGAGTCGAGCTTTGAAATGAGTTGCACAGAAAGCTCGCGGATCATGTCGCGTAGGTCCCCTTGACCTTGTAGCTCTCCCTCGCCACGCGCCTCCGGTGGTGATGCTCCCTGTCTCGTGCTCTTACTCCTCGCCACACGCTGCTCGTCTCCACGTGCTGCATCGCTGTCACTTTCCGACATATTTTTGTCCTTATCCTTTCTTCCTGATCTAGATCTTAGACTGTACTGCTTCCGCTGACCCTTTTCGACTATTCTCCTGGCTCATTTTAAAACGAATAAACCATCATTTTGCAACTTTTTATGATCTTTTCACGGGAGCACGTGAAAGGTGGTCATTCCATGCTGCAACCGGAACCGGAAAATGAGGGCCAATTTCTTGGTATCAAAAGTGCGCGATGTGAGCCCGTGGCGTACGCTATTTCCGATTGCTATGGCAATTAAAATAAGATAAGGATAAAACAGTTTTCAGAATGCCGGCCCAGATGGTTTCTTAGGAGTGATTTCCATTGCTGCATTTATGTATATATATATATATATATATATATATATATATATATACATACCTTTATATATATGTATATGTACTGATTTTTCTTTCCTTTTTCAGCTTCTCACGAGTCAACCGCATGCAAATTTGGGCGAAAAGGTCATGGACTTTGTTTTACCTGAGGAACGTCCTTAAAACGATAATTGGTTTTAATCCTTCGACTTTCATCTGTCCATGGGTTGTGTATGGCAAGCCGTTTTAACATTTAATCCTATTTCTTGATATCAAGAATTTATTTCTTGATATCAAGAATTACTATTGCTTAGTTACACAAAACCATTTCTTGGTATCAAGAATTCGATTTCTTGATATTAACAATTACTATTGCGAAGTTACACAAAACCATTTCTTGATGTCAAGAATTCGATTTCTTGATATCAAGAAATGAATTCTTGATATCAAGAAATGAATTCTTGATATCAAGAAATGAATTCTTGATATCAAGAATTCGAAATCTTGATATCAAGAAATGGTTTTGTGTAGTTAAGCAAGGGTCATTCTTGATATCAAGAAATCGAATTCTTGATATCAAGAATTCAATTCTTGATATCAAGAAATAGAAATTCTGATATCAAGAATTCTAATTCTTGGTATCAAGAATTCGATTTCTTGATATCATTTATTTATTTCTTGATATCAAGAATACGAATTCTTGATATCAGGAATTCGATTTCTTGATATCAAGAATTCATTTCTTGATATCAAGAATTGTTAAGTGATTTATTTCGAGCACAAAATCATTGCAAGAATCAATTTGGATATCGAGCACAAACGACCTCAAAAGTTGTGCAGAATTGAAATTCATAGTTGATTTCCAGCGTACAATTAATGCAGAAATTCATTCTGATTTCGAACTCAAAACTTGTGCGCGATTATACTGTGATTCGATTTCGAACTCAAAACTTGTGCACGATTATATATACAGTACACAATCCTTATCAGCCCCAGGGTATGCGCATTCAAACTACCTACGCCACGTGCTCACGAATTTGTGTTGTAAACAAACTGCTGTCGCGGTCCGACTGGCATCAGGGTGATTATGATTATTATAATAAAAAGAAAACTAAATCTTAATTTAATTGTACCTACCTGAATTGGCTGTAACTTTAGGAATGCAGCTAAACTCGGACTCGGTCTCAAGTGCTTACTAAATTTGCTGTTTGGTGTGTAGCTAGCTGTACCTCCAGCCGGCGCGGCGCTGCTCCAGTAGAATATAATATGTTGACAGTTATAGTGGCTAGGTGAATTTTCATGTAGAAAATACTCTTTGGTACTGCAAGTTATACATTTTTCGACAGCTTGTTTATTTTAAAATTTGAAAAATATATAGTTGTTTTTAGGTCAGTTAATTTTAATCAAATCATCATAATAAAAACGTATCTTTTAATAATATAAAACGGCAACATATAACGAAATGATTTATTGATATGTTGCCAATATAACTGTTGACAAACCAGTTGTAAAAATTGTCACTTGTACAATAAATATGTCTTAGCGTTTTTCTGAATGGTTACATGTAAAACATACTTGTATTTTATTTGGAATAATGACGCCAGATCTAATATTTTAAAAGCAAAATAAGTTCAGAAAATAATTACAAATTACACATTGTAAGTTTACAGTTTGGCAACATATCACAAATTCATTATTTCCGCATGAATTCGTGATATGTGGCCAATTTATTATTTTTCCAAAGGGTGCTTTGTAAGTTAATTTCGATTTTATTTTTGCTAAAAATAATCAAATCTGCCAATATTATTTCATTTGACGTAACCACAATTTTTAAAAATGAATTGTACAGTAAAAACGTGGCTATGATATTAAACAAGGGGTGATCTTTGATACAGGTGTGTGCATTGACTTTTGGCAACATACCATGCAATGAATTCTTGATATGTTGCCGTTTTACATTTTTTAACTACGTCTTTTCATATATTTTACAACAAGCAATTTTGATGGGAAAAAATTACGGTAAAATCGTTTTAGGAATAGTAATCAAGGGTTTATCTTTAAATAGTATACAATTAAAATATTCTACAACAAATATCACAAAGACAGTAAATGAACTGCAAGCTGGCAATATGATTTCGGACCAAAAAATTGCGTACGTACACTTAGATAACCGCTTGGTACGGGATGAATTCATGCACAAGTTTTAAGTTCGAAATCGAATCACAGTACAATCGTGCACAAGTTTTGAGTTCGAAATCAGAATGAATTTCTGCATTACTTGTGCGCTGGAAATCAACTTTGAATTTCAATTCCGCAGAACTTTTGAGCTGGAAGTAAATTAAATATTTGTACAATACTTTTGTGTTCGATATCCAAATAATTCTTGCAATGGTCTTGCTTTCGAAATCAAGAGATATCAAGAATTTATTTCATGATATCAAGAATTCTATTTTTTTATATCAAGAAATGAATTTTTGATATCAAGAATTCGAATTCTTGATATCAAGAAATGTTTTTGTGTAGTTAAGCAATGGTAATTCTTGATATCAAGAATTCGAATTCTTCATATCAAGAACTGATTTCTTAATATCAAGAAATGAATTCTTGATATAAAAAATAGGATTAAATGTTAAAATGGCTTGCTATAGTTGTGTCATGCATGTTAAGTTGAAAATTGTACATCGAATTAACACGATTAATAATGTTATCACACTTTGATAATATGTACTATTCTTCGTAAAAAGAAAGAAAAGAAAAGAAATAGAAAAAAATGAAGAAGAAGAAAAAAAGAAAGTCTAAACTACGTTACTCCACATGTTTACTGCACAAAATACAAATTAAAAAATACAGATTCTTGGAATTCTGTCATCAATGTGTATTATCTTTCGATTTTATTATTATCATTCAGTACATTATAACCATGCAGAATAAATTTATTACAGCGATAATCACAATAATTGATAAGATTTACTTTTTTTACTTTTTTGTAAGAAGTTGAACAGTTTTACAAATGTGTGACTACAAACAATGATTTCGTGGCTATATGTAGAATAAACGAAATATATTATACTACGATCAATCCTACATCACATAGATTTTATTATACTACACTTAAAATCGCAACAAAACATTTTGGGTAAAAATGATCACCCTTACATATAAAGCTTTATGGTGACAATAATATCATAGGTATGATTTGCTTGCGAAACTCTAAATTTGACATTTACAGCATTTACAAAGCCAATTAAAATGTCACTTAAAAGTGCATGTACTTTTGTTTATCTAGGTGAACTAGGCTACAGATGTTAGTTCAATATTTCTGTTGAGTTTATTCATCCGAATAATGATAGGGTGGAATTATTTTGAGCAGCTGAGATGGCAACTAAAGTTCAACTTCGACGTTTTCACCATCGAAGTTTAAAAGATTTATATCTCTTTGACCAAACGTTTTCAAGAAGATTGAACTCGTACCACTGTCAGACTTGTGCATGTAGGAAACTGCTCACTTTTTATTTTCAAACAAATTTGAATCTGCCTTTAATAACGTATGTAAACTTACATCTTCCCTTTTTAAAATGTTATCTACAAAAAAACAACAAAAAGGAACATAAAATACATTCAGAAGCCATTTTATGATATATACATTCACTACTATACCGCAGTACTCTATCATTATCTAAAAAAAAATCATAAAGGAAATTTGATTATGCTTTTTCTGTTGCATTTTTTTTCTCTCAGTTCAAATAAGGATTGCTTTGGATGTATGCTCTTTAACGATGTCAAGTGATTTTTTAAAACTATGTACAGACGGCTTATGTATCGTTCATTAAGACATTCATCAAGTTTACCCCTCTGCTTTTCTTTAACACTCTAAAAAAAATCTGGATTCTTTTGCTTTTGTTACTTAGTTTCTTAATGTTAGACGCTTTTATTACTGAAACGCAGTTGCATTTCCTTAAAGCTTAAGCTTTAAGGAAATGCAACTGTTGCTAATTTGCACGCAGATAAACTAGCAACATGTACTAACGATTAACCATTGATTCTGCATCCTTATTCCAAACTCAGTGGTAGAGAACTGCTTCATAGTTTCTTCGTGTATTCCTTATTTGTTAGGGCGACGATAGGCTCTTTTTATTTCATAGTCTCTTTATTACAGAAGAAAAGTTAACGCATTCACTCCGTTAGCGTGAATTGTAAGAGAACAGTGCATTTAGAGTGCATTAAGAGTGAATTCAACGAGTAAAAAATGTGATATTCACTATTTTAGGGGCTTTCATGTGATATGACGTGGCGAAAGGTTGCTCACTTTGCTTAATCTGTTGCTAATCAGTTGTTAAACCATGGCGGACGTATGTCACTGTCACATATTTTAAAGTCGATATCAAGGCCAGAGTCAAATAAAGGGGTCCTGAATAAATGAATGCGAATCTTGATTTCGAAACAAACTGGTTTGCATTTCACCGAAATTTCAAACTAATGAAAATATTACAAGAAATGCAGGAAAGTTAATGATTTTTAATGTGGGCAAACATCGATGATATGATGCGTCAATATGAGGGAACTTTGAAGAGAATTTAAAAAAGCAAATGTTTCACTTTTAATTGTATCGACCATGGAGTCAAATGATCCGATATTTAGGGTTAAATCTGATCCTGAAATTTCTCAGTGCAAAGAGAGTACAATAAACAAGATAAATAAATCTTTGAGAAGTGAACCCCCCCCCCCCCCCCGCCACTTCCCCTTCATAGCTACCCCAGTTATAAATTATGATAATAATCCATAAAGATCTGAACTGGTGCATATTTGTGACCTCTTGTTTATGTACAGGACGTATTTGAAATAATACATGTAATATAATAAAATTAGACTGAAATATACTAATTGCCAGGTTCCACAAGAAGGCTGTGATAACGAAGGAGAATTATGTAGTCCTGAACGTTACCTATTAACATCTGAACAAAGTTCCTTTATTCAGTTAAGAATACTCGACAATTTTTTTGACAAAAAGTTGACAGGTATTAGCAAAGATATGAATGATTAAAGACAGCCAACATAGCATGGAGGGTTTATACTACGTCTCTGCATCTGCATTGAACTGAACGGAATATAAGAAGTTGCATAAGCATAACAGAACAAAAATTATCAACACAACTCATCTTAATGATAATCTTTCTGAAATGTTTTCAAGACATTTTTTTTCTAACTCACTGATACACAAGTGAAAACAAAACATGCCTATGTACATACTGGTTGAAATTATGACTGCCTTCTACGACTATAATATGAGAATAAAGCAACAGGTAAAAGATATATCATATAGAGAAACAATTTTATACATAGTATTACCTAAGAGTTTTCACTGCTCTCAATAGACCTATGAATATCAAAGAATATCCTAAATGAAGCTATATGAAAAGGGGATTTTTCTATACAATTAAAGACAAAAGAAAGATTAATCTCCACCTGATTGGAACTGTAACTGTAATATCTCGTTCCCGCAGATGAAATACACCTGTAATTACATGTACATCACCTATGAACACAATTCAAATCAGAACAGGTATAATGACCATGATAAATCGACAAATACATGCAAAATGCAATATAATAAAATAGCAAAGATGAACATAAAGATATCAAAAAGAAAGATCAATCTCATAAGAAAACTGCTTCGCCGACGGAATAATACAAGCATTACCTAAACATAAAAGATATTTCTACCAAACTGTAGTTCCTAAATAATATAACACCCATCCACAAAGATCAGTACATCAAACTTTATTAGCATTCAACTTATGATACAACTTAAAATACTGCATCAACAATAACACGCAAAATAACTATTCAACAAAATGATTAGCAGTATAATACATCTACTTACTTTGAGTTTCAAGTGATTCCCAGCAAATTGATTTTATCTCAAACAGGGTTGAAGTGAAGTAGCTCTCTATCTCTAGCAATACTACTAATACTCTGAATGCAAAATGTGCAGATATTTGTTTTATACACTTTCTCTTAGCAGAGGTGTGAGTGGAGGATCACACGGTCAATGTTTATATTATAGCTACACAAGAACATAGGGCCTACTGTTCAGGGATTAAAAGGGTGCTGTGGGGGCGCGTTTCCGTTTTACACCGTAGCCTAGGCAGTTTTTCGATTAATTGCATCAAACGTGCTGGTTTCAAAGTCTAGGTTTCGTTTCAGCCAGAATGAATCTGTTTTCAGCTCTAGCTACGCCACGTACAGCGGCGCACACGCGGCCATCGTGTACGTGCACAGAGGGAATAAATGAAAGAAAAGGCAAAGAAATACAGAAGGAAACGGGGCCTTCAAGGAACTGAAGGCGAAGAAACAGACGAGAGGATTGCCCAAAGAAATGTAAAAAGAAAGATGGATCCATAGGCCTAGAAGTCCATGAAGAAAAGGAAAAGTTATAGATAAAAGGAAAAAAAAAAACACGATGAAATAGTGAATTCTGTATCCTCTGTTCTTTCTTCATGTATTTCTTTGTTCTTCCTCTGATCTATCCTCTCCCATGTCCTATGTTTTTATTTGTTCTTCCTGCCATCTATCTTCTTCTCTCTCCTTATGTATTTCATTGTTTTTTCTCCTTTAGATAAGATCAGGCTCAGCCATACCGAAATATGTATAACTCTATGGGCTCAGCTCGTTCGCGCACATTATTACAATGTATGAAATGCATGCAGTGCATCTATCTTGGCTGTCGTATGTGCGCTAAGGACTTTCAACAGAATACTTGTATGATTTTTTTCGCGAAAATGCCTAGGCTACGGTGTAAAACGGAAAAGCGCCTGCGGGGGGGGGGGGAACTATGTGATAAGAAGAGTTTATCAACTCATCTGGAAATTCCTTCTTCACTGCTTAGTGGAATATAATACATGCACTAGGAAATCAGGTAACTGACAAAGTGGAAGTAATACTATATACAGTGTACATAAAATTATTCAAACCAAGGTTACATAGAAAAGAATACATGAAATCAGTAATGTCCAGAATTGATTGTACTGACTAGGCTAGTACCAACAAGTGGGGCAAGAAAGGGGGGAGGGTTCAGCTGGTAACGACTTGAGCAAATTATGATCTCACATTAAGAAACGTGAGTGCATTTTCTCAGCCCTACTGCTCTCTGGGCAATTTCAGTATTATTCGTTTCTTGGGCTAAATTACAAAGCGAAGTTACAGTAAAAAATAATAATAAAAAAATAATAATTAATACGCGTCTTTAATACACCGCTGAAATTCCCTATACAGATAATAATTATGATGGTTGGCGCTATTTGATGAACTTTATTCGTAAATCAAATGCCTATATCTTGTGAAGCGTCTGGACACACTCAGTCATACCAATGCCGTGAATGCGGTTAAATATCTTCTCATTACACTTCAAATGTTCAAATCGATGGTTTTCATAACTCTTTGGTTTGTCAAGACATGAATTGCTTGTTATATAGCAATGGTGTAGTCGACCAGACCGACCTCAGACCGAATCAAATTTGGCTAAATTGGTAAGTTTCGGTCACCGTTGCATTCCCGACATCAACCGACAACCGCGCCGTTGCATTCCAGACATCAAAACGACAACCCCGATTCCTTCGGGAACCAAGTCCGATTACATCCCGCTTGCATTTTTTTTTCTGGAATTCATCATGATCCCGAATGTAAGAATTCATACGGGCACACAGGCCGTTGTCAACCATGCAGTCAATAAGTGGGTCTAAATGCAACTCTGTGATGATTGTTGTAAACATACCTTATTTGAAAGGTAATTTTATATATTTGGGACTTAGTGGGCTTAAAGTCACCTTCTTAAGCATCCTATCTCCACACGTTGGGTACCTATGGAGGAAAGTTCTGGGGGGGGGGGGGGGGTAGAACTCACACACAAAGTTCAGGAGCTGTAGGGCCCCTAACGAGGGTTAAGGCGCCTCCGTCCCAACCTCGAAGTTCTTGAGATTTAACGGTTCTACTCCGAAATAAGCAAGTGTCAATGTTAGTTCCAAAGTTTGTTTTTGTTTTTGCAATTGTTACGTTTGGGTTGCAGTCCCCACTCCCCCTCCCAGCGGCTTCCACGGCCCCCGTCCATGGCCCAGATCTTCACCCCTTCAAGCTCTCTGATTTTACTGTACATATGCATGGAAACAAACCTAGATTCCAATGAATAACCATATTTTCATTAATTATATAATTTTTTCCTGCGTTTTTTTCTTCTTGAAAATCATCTGCAATGTCATATCTTCAAACTTCCTACGAATTTCCATCAGTAATGCACCATCAATGTTTTTTTTTTTCATAATTCTGTTTCATAATTACCGCACCCCATAATATTAAGATGACTGAAATCAACTTTTGTTGTCTATTTTGATATTTTGAAACAACTCTGTTTTAGTATTGATTTTTCTTTGTTATCTGTTGTGTTTGTTCATTTTTCTATTTCTTCTTTTATTTCAATATGTTTTATTTCCCTTTCTTTTCCTTTTTCTCTTCTCATTCTCTTCTCTCTTGTTCCTTTTTTCCCTTCATATTCTTGTCTTCCTCATCCTTTATCTTATATTTTTTCCTTTTCTTTTTGCCTCGTTCTTCTTCTTATTCTTTGTCTCATTTTCTAATTTTCTTTTTCTTGCTTTTGTTCTTCTCGCCCTTTTTGATATTCTGTTCTACCTTTACTTTCTTTTATTTTCTGTAGGATTTGGAAAGCCACCAATTTGTTTTAATTTTCTGGTCTTTTGAAAGGTTGTAACTATTTATCTCTCTCTTATTTATTTTTTTTTTTTTACCTGTGGTTGTCAGAGCCCTTTTAATTTATCCTTGCCCGTTTTCTTCTCAATTTTCCTTCCTTCCTCTACTTTTCCCCTTATCTTGATCTTTTCTTTATTTCGAATCCCTCTTCTCAGTCTCTATTTTTTTTCTGTCCGATTTTTTTTTCTTTTTCTTTCCTATTCGTAGTCATATTTTGTATGTACTCTGTATTTTATCGATGTTAATCATTTCTTAAGCGCAGGTATATTTTACGTTATACATGTATGTAGGCCCTACTGATGCAACTTTGAGTTGTAATAAAGCACAGAGTTTATAATATAGAATCCCTTTCTAAAAAAAATAAATAAAAATCATGTTAAAATTGCATTTCAAGTACCAGTCGACAACTAATTATTTTGTAGTCGGTGTCAATATAGCCCTTGTTCGGGATGAGTTCAGCTTTGTTCGGTTCTGAGTCGGGCGAAGTGTGAATTTGTTCGGTTTTGTTTCTGGTAATAAAAATCTATTCAATAATCTATCGACAAGGATTCGGGGTTAGTTCGGCCGACCACAACCTGACTTAACTTGGTATTGAAACCTATCACTTCCCGATTTTTAATTCCGACCCGAAGTCGAACCCAGTCCGAACGCTCCCTGCTCTACTTGAACTCTCCCCGATTCGTCCCCGACATGTCCCCGATAAATGATGAGGTTGAGATCTTTCGAACTCACTTGAAAGATCTCACACCGACAAATTTTGGGCTTACTTCGAACCATCGGGTCTTCGCGTCGGGCCGTGTAATCGCGTAACCCGACCTTTCGTGAAAACGGCCCCCTGATTTACGAAAGGTCGGGTAAATCGTGTGGTAAAAATTTGATTTTTAGCAATTGCGGTCATTGACATAAGACTAATCTTTTACGCGAATATTCGGGAGAAAACTACCTTCAAATGACGAAGTATCGGGTAAAAAAAATAAATTTTGATATTAACCCATTTATGATATGCAAGTACTTCAGTTTCATTATAATTAGGTTCCAATCTGTCGAATTTTTACGTATTAACAGACTTCCATGGAAATGCCAAATATATATCTTTTCTTTACAATCACTGATCATGGCGGCGGGGGGTGGCTAACCACGTGAGATGATGAATTTGGGTGAATGAGTGGGAAGACCTATACCCAGGGGCGTAGACAGCGGGGGGGGGGGGGGGGATGAGGGGTATGCACCCCCCACCTCACAAGGTGGGGGGATGACATGTACAATCATCCCCCCCAGGTTTTAGGGAAGGATGTTTGCTTACAATTAAACTGAATTAACATGTTTAGAAATGATAGGAACAGCAATAATAAGAAGAATAACAATTATTATAACAGCAACAACAATAATAATAATAATAATAATAATAATAATAATAATAATAATAATTAGTAATGCACTATCATTATGCTTATGATAAAAATGATAGTTATCATCATCATCATCGTTAATGTGACTGAAATGACGATTACTATCATAACTATATCGATCATTGGGGGTGTGTGGGTCCATGGCTGTACGCAACGGGGGGGGGGGGGGGGGGACAGGGGGGGACAGTTTGAAACTTACATTTTTTACTGAAAATTTTCACAAAATTCAACAAAAGTGTTCACCAAATCCTTCAATTTCATTTTCAAAAATGCAAGAGCGCCCCCATGACAAACTGGGTCACTTCGGTCCCTCACTTTCGAGTTTCTTCGAAAATTTTTACGCATCTTGCCCCCCAGGAAAAAATTCTGCGTAGAGCCCTGTGTGTGTGTGCGTGTGCGTGTGTGTTATCTGTATACGAAATTGATCCTCGATTGGTCGTGAACGGCAAATTCCCCCCCCCCCAGGTGTAAGAACCTGTCTACGCCACTGCCTATACCAAAGAATTTTTAAAATCAATATCCATAAAGGTATATGGCTTGTAGATGTACGACCTTGATCTTCAAAAGATAATGCACTTTGAAAATCTGATAAATTTAATCAACACAAAACACGTATACATTGCAATTATCTCCTCCACAAACTC
Organism: Echinometra lucunter; assembly: GCA_029962745.1. Lineage (NCBI taxonomy): Eukaryota > Metazoa > Echinodermata > Echinoidea > Camarodonta > Echinometridae > Echinometra > Echinometra lucunter. Next base: position 96,755 of record JAPZVO010000030.1, read on the forward strand.
TCCACTGCTCCATCCTTTCCCATTCTCTGCCCCCCTCCCCCCCCCCCCTCTCTCTCTCTATCTCTCTCTCGGACACCCTCGAATTTTCATCAAATAATTCTCGCCCGAATTGATTTTTCATCTCTTTCTTCCTGTATCTATCTCTGTCTCTCTTTCCAACCCTTTCCATCTCTCTTGAACACACCCTCTTGGTTGCTTCATTTTTCACCTACCCCCATATTCATTTCATAAGAGGGGGCTTCAGTATTTTCTTATTTGTGCATGTATACATGTATTACAATTATCACATTCTTTTAAAAATTGCTGGGGATTACACAATCAATATCAAAGTACACTTGTAGTAAAAAAAAGGGGATTTGCTATGTAATGATTATTTTTCTGCATGGTGATTACAGTAATGTACATGTTAAAATAGGTTCATTCCGATAAAAAAGGAAACTACATCAGCCTTCATTCATCACTTAAAAGTATAATATATATTTTTTTATATTACTCATAACAATGTTTAAAAATCATATACTCTGTTCACAACTTACAAAAAAATAGAATGGACTATAGAGTTTTACATCACTACCATTCAAATGTTAGTAATTCAAATTGCCAACCTGTAGCAAGGCCCAATGGAATCCTTTTCTACTTTAAATAATACTTGTAAATAAATCATTAACAGAGCTCATAGTCAGATGTTGTGTACAACTCAGGAAGAATAAGCTATTCCACATCCCTTTAGAAGAAATTAATAAAATTAATTAAAATGCAACTGAAAACAGTAATTTTGAGACTTACATACTCATCATTCAATTCAAATTACTAGTACACTGTACTGAATTTATGAATTTTCAAATCCTCAAATGAAACAATAATCTGCTGTAAGAGTTTCAAACAATTCGCACACACCTATGGGGAGGGGTTTAGGTAAAAAAAAAATATTGCAATTATTTGTTTTATAACTTTGTTTAATGACATTGTAAAAAATTTTGTATGTCAATAATAATCCAAAATTGTTGATTGCATATCAAGAAATTTGAATTGAATTGAATTGAATTGTGGGTTGGGCTACTGCTCCCGCCCCCCCCCCCCCCTGCTGCGTACAGGGCCATGACTCCTCACTCACTGAGAGACAGGGGCCTGTTTCTGGAAATCAACGCCAAGTTAGTCATATCTTTGTCCACCAACTACGGAGATGACTCTAATCTTGCTAAACCGTTTCACGAAGAGCATGCTAGCTAAATATCTCGTGAATCGATGAGGAAATGTGACAACACATAGCCTTGATCAAAATGACACATACATTTTGTAAACAAAAAGTTATCAGAATTGCAATTATTTGAGTGATCTGATGAGGGCAAAGCTTAGAAATAGTAGTAGGGGGTTATAGATGCAAGATATTTTCAAAGAAGGCAGATTACACCAAAGAAAAACATATAAGATTCTATTTTTAGTAATTAAGTTCATTGTCGTTTTGAACGAAAGATGGGTACCCCCGGGACACTAGATTTGCAAAATACACCCTTACGTTCATGATCGGAAAAAGGAGGCAAATTAAATATTTATCCAGCGTCACGTCTTGACCAAAATGTTGATATGCATAATTTTGGCAAATTACAAGCTAAAATATGGGTCTTAAAAAGTATTTTGTTTAAAAATCTACGTTATAAATTATCTTTGAATGAATATGGGTCTGAAATCTACAGACTATCCCTTTGACCATGCCTTGCCTGACATGGCAGAATTGCGTTCTTTTGAGAGATATACAATCACGGGAGAAACCCCTAGGAAACCTTTTTTTGCAGATCGTTTCATATGAAACATGAAATATAATATTTATGCATGAGCAAGGATGAATTACTGATTGCCGGAACCCTTAGAAAAGGTAGATTTGAATTATTTTTTACATCTATGTAGCTTCCATTTTGGCCAGCCATAATCTACCCAATTAGTGGCATGTGATGGCACTGCACATCAACGAAAAAAGATATGACAGGGTCCGAGGCGTCATAAGTTCTTAGTCGGGATGTTGGCATTGATCTTGGTAAACACGGCTTCGTGAAACACGTAGCAGACAACTAGCCCACTAGCGGCGATCTTAGCTGAGAAGTTGACTTATGACGGTTTCGTGAAACGGGCCCCAGATCTCCAAAGCAGGGGTCCAGTGCAATGAAGAGTAGAAGCTGAATTCTTTCTGTTAAAGAAAACAAGATGAGATTGAAAGTTAACTTGAATTAGGATAAATGCAAAGTACATGTACAAATTATGGACAGTAGGAGCACTAAATATTTACCTTTGCAGATCAAGTTTTATAAATCATTTTAGTTTATTTCACAGAACTCAAAATACAATTGAAATTTACACAACAGAAATTTAGAACAATACACACATTGAACAATAAATATTGCAACTTGAAATTTAATAATAAAAAACAAACTTGCAAATGAAATGAGAGGAAATCAGAAAACAAAATATAGTTTCTGCTTGTATAGCAAAAATGAACAAGTAAAGCTGAACAATTATTTAGCTTTAACTAAGCAATACATTTCTTAATGAAGTGTAAGCAAGAAATGTTGGTGAGATATTTTGATCCTGGTGCCCATGAAACTCAAGGAAGAAAAATATTCATCATGCCAGACTGATGAAATTTTCAAAGGAGACAATAATAATAATAATAAAATGTTACAAATGAATTCAAGAATGGGTGTATTTGCAACCAAGGCCAATGGCCTTGTAAATGATGCTAAACCCTGGCTGAATATTGACATACCTGTACATGTAGCAACCTTATTAAATTCATGCAGAATTCACTTACCTTCCATAACTGGAGTGGTAGACTAACTCATTTCTTGCAGAAACTTTCTTTAGTCTCAGTCAACAAGCAATCATCACCTACATCTCCAACATGATGTGGATGCAGACATAAATGCAGCATTAAGTTTCAACCTAGGCATGTTCAATCTGATGAACAAAGTCAAAACAAATAAATGAATGGGATGCTCTGATCTACCTCTCAAAAAAGAAAATAATTTTTCATCGTACACTGTTGGAGTCTATAGATATATCAACGATCCGTGAAGAAGTAGAAGCAAGATTAAATCAGTGGTGTAACAACCAGGGGCATGGGAGGGAGGGAAAGAGTGCCCCCTGAAGGATTTCAGCGGGAAAGTGCACCAAACCACCCCCCCCCCCCAAAAAAAAAAAAAAAAAAATGAAAGAAAGGGAAAGGAAGGGAGAAAGGGAAAGAAAGAAGAAAAGGGAGAAAGAAGAAGAATATCGAAAAAAGAGGAAAGGGGGGGGGGCAGAGCCAAAAATTTCCTGGTAAGTAAATTTAGAATCAGTGGCATAGCTAGGATTTCACTTAAGAGGGCAGTAGTCTCTCCCTCCCTGCACCCTCCCCCCTACGGAGTGCGCTTTGCGCGCTCAGTGTTTTGAATGCTTTGTGTACTACCGCCCCCTCAAATGAAATCCTAACTATGCCACTGATTTTTGCCTGAAAAAAGAGGAAAGGGGGGGGGGGCAGAGCCAAAAATTTCCTGGTAAGTAAATTTAGAATCAGTGGCATAGCTAGGATTTCACTTAAGAGGGCAGTAGTCTCTCCCTCCCTGCACCCTCCCCCCTACGGAGTGCGCTTTGCGCGCTCAGTGTTTTGAATGCTTTGTGTACTACCGCCCCCTCAAATGAAATCCTAACTATGCCACTGATTTTTGCCTGAGTTACTAGAAATTTTGGGCTCCCCCCCCCCCCCGATAACAGGAACCAGGGGCCCGTTTCACGAAACCGTCATAAGTCAACTTCTCAGCTAAGATAGCCGCTAGTTGGGTAGTTGTCTGCTACGTGTTTCACGAAGCCGTGTTAGCCAAGATCAACGCCAACATCCCGACTAAGAACTTATGACGCCTCTGACCCTGTCATATCTTTTTTCGTTGATATGCAGCGCCATCACATGCCACTAATTTGGTAGGTTATGGCTGGCCAAAATGGAAGCTACATAGATGCAAAAAAATAATTCAAATCTATCTTTTCCAAGGGTTCCTGCAATCAGTAATTCATCCTTGCTCATGTATAAATATTATATTTCATGTTTCATGTGAAATGATCTGCAAAAAAGGTTTCCTAGGGGGTTTCTCCCGTGATTGTAACATCTCTCAAAAGAACGCAATTCTGCCATGTCAGGCAAGGCATAGTCAAAGGGATAGTCTGTAGATTTCAGACCCATATTCATTCAAAGATAATTTATATCGTAGATTTTTAAACAAAATAGTTTTATGAGACATATTTTTGCTAGTAATTTACCAAAATTATGCATATCAACGTTTTGGTCAAGACATGACGCTGGATAAATATTTAATTTGCCTCCTTTTTTCGATCATGACCGTAAGGGTTTATTTTGCTAATCTAGTGTCCCGGGGGTACCCATCTTACGTTCAAAACGATAATTAACTTAATTACTAAAAACAGAATTTTATAAGTCTTTCTTTGGTGTAATCTGCCTTCTTTGAAAACATCTTGTATCTATAACCCCTTGCTACTATTTCTAATCTTTGCACTCTCGAGTTCACTCAAATAATTGCAGTTTTGATAAAATTCTTTTACAAAATATACGTGTTATTGTGATCAAGGCTATGTGTTGTCACATTTCAACATCGATTCACGAGATATTTAGCTAGCATGCTCTTCGTGAAACGGCTTAGCAAGATTAGAGTCATCTCCGTAGTTGGCGGACAAAGATATGACTAACTTGGCGTTGGTTTCCAGAAACAGGCCCCAGGGCTGCGTTTCACGAAACCGTCATAAGTCTAACTTCTTGGACAACCCATTGAAACGCGTGTTGTAGAATTAACACGCGTTTCTATGGGATGTCCATAAAGTAAGAGTTATGTTATGACGGTGCTGTGAAACGCAGCCCTGTTACACCGCTGGATTAAATCATACCTAGTGTCATTATGGTTCCTTATGCTGTCTTTGAAATCTGAGCTTAAACTGTACACACAGTCATAGACCCCCGCCTCGCCCTCCCCTTTGCTTTACACAGCTATACATCATGCAACAATTTAGGATAACCGATTCGTCAACTCGCTAACACACTATGCATAAAGGTGGGATAAAATAAACGTTGAATCTCACTGTCAACCGTTTTTGCATTGCATTTACAGTCATAGGCAATCCGCCCGAATGTCTGGGCAAGATGTTGCGTCGTGACAGGGTGCTTAGCGCAATGCAGCGGTAACATGAGCTGCCGACGATGAAAAGTTCGTGAGTTTATAGCACATTATAGCCCATAATTTCATGACATACAGCTCAGGAGAGTTCTTTGAAAATATAAAGAAATTAACGCAGATTTGGCACAATGTAGAACTCATTATGAATAGATTCTATTTTTTTTTGACAAATTAGCGAAATTTAAACTGTACTCACCTCTGGACTTTCCAAGGCAAAGGCTGACTTTGTGCGAGTCAAATACTAGGTTTTATTCAAGCCGTTTTTCGTCAAATTATTTGTTGTAGAAATGTGCGTTAAGGACGCGACTCTTCGTATATTTGTTAGCCAATTTCTACGAAGTGTCGGGTTAATGGACCCGACTTTTCGTAGATTTAACTGGTATATTTCTCAAATGATGAACCCGACCTTTCGTAAATAAAGGTGTTTTTTTCACGAAAGGTCGCGTTACGCGATCACACGGCCCGACGCGAAGACCCGATGGTTCGAAGTAAGCCCAAATTTTGTATACCGACTCTTAACTGATTACAAACCGACAATCTCGATGTCAAACCGACGTAAAACTGATAGGAGACCGATCCATGCAGCTATCAGACCGATCCATGCAGATATCAGACCGAATGGCAAAAAAAAAAAATAAAATAAAAAATGCATTTGGAGGTCGGTTTAGGTTCGGCCTGCCGGTGTGACTGTAGTATAAATCAGTGGTGTTTAACTGAAATTTTAATGTGAAATTCAATTCCAGTATACGTTTCTCCAGTTAACCATTTAACATGAAATTCAAATCCAGTACACCAGTTTCTTTTATTGATCAACCATCAACTTGGTGGTTGATCTTGCCCTTTTCTCAACCTTCCCTACAACAAAAATTAAACTACACTAATGATCAGATGACAACAAAGAATATACTATACAATCCCCACAACTATTATCATATCCTAACATACATTAGAAACACGAGGATGAAAGTCTAGACTACGTGTACATATTAATTACTGATAATACACACTTCTCTCAGTATACGATTCCCATGAGTTTAGGGGCTTAATTTATTTTATTTATTATTAAGCAAGAACAGTAATATATAGAGTTTTTATTTTATAGAAATTGGATGAAATTTTACCGGAGTAGACCTGAAGAATCTCTGTATAGCGCCTGGTGCACAGGACACAAGTTTGTCGACGCACCACCACTTACCACAACAACAACAACATGTTTTCTCAACCTTTTGCTGAATTTACAGATGATGAATATCCGTTTTTGGAGTATTTTCCAGCCATTCCCAGTATGTTTGTTATTGGAAGCAGTTACATAGACCCATAACATTCATGAAAAGGCGATATTTTCATTGCTCTTGTTGTTTAAGCTTGCGATTTTCTCATTGATGGGTACAACCTGATTTGGGCCAAATTTAGTGGTGGAAAGTATTCTCTATACGAGGTATTCCCCAGTATTTACCAGCCATTGCTTAAACACACACTGTTCGAACGTGGATTAAATCTTCAAATCTTGTTGGTTAAAATGTTAATCAACCCAAAATTACCAGATGAACCACACATTTGTAGGTTAAAACTGTAATTAATGGCCTTTTCATTACAGTTTAACCCGTGGTTGATTAAAAGTTTTAATCATTAATTGGTTAATCGCATTTTACTAAGCGTTGGTTAAATTGGTGTTGATTAGACTTACACACGCCGTTGGTTAAAATATTTAACCACTTGTTGGTCATATAATCATAGGTTGTTCAACGTTGGTTAAACTCGTGTTTATTACAGTTGTTGAATAAATATTTAACTTTTTTGTTGCTTATTGTTATTTGGTGAAAAACACTTTTTCCATATCTGTCATCTTCTTGCTAAATCTAAAAATAAATAGATCTCCATGTGATCTTGTTTCCAACGGTTAAGCGGTTTGGGGAGTTCGGTGACAACCCACGTCACGGAAGGCCCGCGAGACTGAAGGCCCGCGAGACCGAAGGCTCGCGAGGCCGAAAATAGAAAATTGTAATCTACAATGTCGCACCGCTCTGACCAATTCCAGTGCCAGAAGGAAGTTATTATTAAACAATGGATAAGGTTATTATACATGGCATTCACTCGGACGACATATAATGCTCCGCCGACATCTGTAAAAGCCGACAAATCCTACTAATAATTGTTTGGCCGATACTTTTTACACTAAATGATGTCATGATAACTGAGATTACATCAAGTTAAACCTGTATCCGAATCGTTTAATTTTCATGTTAGCTTTTCTTTATATAGCGCAGGTTTTAATGTTTTTCAAAGAGGAACTTATGAGGGATGGTAGGACTACTCCTTTGGAGGACAAAACCCCCACGGACGACTCCATAGGGCCTATATCTGACATTCCCATGGAAAACTGGTTCCCTGAGGACAACTCCAAGAAGAAAGGCTCCCCCGAAGGCACTTACTTTTCCAGAGCAAAACTGATTCAAGTCAATGCTTACTATATTAAGTTTGTTAATGAAAGAAGTACTTTGTGCATGATTAATCAATTAATCTATTCATTTGTTCATTTATTTTTTCATTCATTCATTCATTCATTTTTTCATTCATTGATTCCTTATTTTTTTTAATCAATTTTCTTAGATAATATTTCAGCTTCTGCCGGAGTGTTAACTTATTATACCTGGAATAGATTGCAAAAATGCCTTTATCTTCATTCTACGGGGTAAAAAAAAAAATGTCCCGCAGCATGAGCTTCATTGTACAAATCTTTTACCATTTTTTTTAAAAAGAAAGACTATAGATGGATATTCGCAAAAATCAAAAAGCATTTAGGCGCACACTGTTGCATTGGGGGATGCATACCCTCTCTTATATTTTGGAAATTTTTTAACATGTGAAGCAAACATGGCCGTACGCAGCGGGGAGGGGGGGGGGGGGGGCTGGGGGGCAGTCCCCCCCCCCCCCGAAATTTTGAAAACTTACATGGGGGGGGGGGGGAATTTTCACAAAATCCACGAAAAGTGTGCACTAAATCCGTCGATTTCACTTTTAAAAATGCACAAGCGCCTTCGTGGCGGCTATTGTCATGCATGATTACTGTGTGTACTGTGCATTGATAATCGCGTAAGCTTACTGTCATGGATTTTTGTTTTGAAAACCGGCAAAAATATCAAATTATATTCAGAATATTCGCAGTAAAGAAATTCCTGCTAATTAAGTGATATTTTGGTGCAGGTTGAAAACGCTTTTGGAGTACTGATAATTGGAGTACTGAACAAATCTCTCAATTAATTGTTTGTTTTATAAAGAAATTTTCATTAGTATAACAACAAAAAATAAATAATATTCAGGCAAATCCTTTCATTGTTAAGGATGTATAAAATTTGCATTAAATTCAACAAATTCAAATTTGCACGAAGAAAATTTGCACCTTTTTGCACTGCATTATGGTATTACTCAAGTTTGATTGGATGTTTTTAAGATGTTTTAATGTTATTTTACAGTTGCCTTTCTTTCTGTAACTTTTAAAATTATAATTATAATTATAATTGCCAATTGTCAGTACTGATGTACTAAAAATCATCAACAACAAAATGCCAAGTGCCGGAGACAAAAGTACCGGCAACATGATCATGTGATGATGGTGTGAATGCCATTTAAATGGTATCAATTTTATCTCATTATAAATGTTATTTAGTCTTGGGTTAAAATTTCAACAGATTTTGGCTTTGATGAAACCCAAACATGCTTTAAGAGAAACACTTCCTTATGGGCATTTTTATTTCCAATAAAAATGTATTTTACTCAACAACTCCCTGAGATTTAGGGTGAAATGAAGCGGTCTCGTATTACCTTCACAGGTAGGCAATAAGAGACCATTTACCTCTGACGTCATTAAGCCTATTATCTACTTAAGTAAACAAATTCTAGTCGTTATTGTGGTACCTAGATAAACAAGAAAAGTTACTGAAAACATTGGTAAAACTTATTCTTGAGTGTCTGTATCCACGTTTATGCTAATTATGCAAATGATCTTAAGGGTCTCGTATTCCCTACAGTTACCCTATTATTAACAGCAACTTAATCAACTTCTGACTTCAAAATCCAATTGATTGCTACCATAATTAACCATAATTTATATGGCGAGGTATTTTAGAAAATGAATAAGGAACAAGGGTTTCACTCAACGTTAAAAATAAATTAAAGAATATTATGATTCATACATAAGTATTAAAGGGCAGAGGAAAGTTTTTCAGTGAAGGTGTGGATCATCCGGAAAAGGGGACTAAACATGCTAAAGGAGACATAATTATCTTACATACCGATAGTGCATTATTTGTGATGAAGGAAAATACGGTACGAGAAAAGTCGGTCTCGCGGGCCTTCGATCTCGCGGGCCCTCGGTCTCGCGGTCCTTAGGTCAAGTGGGCAGACCCCGGAAGGTCGACCTGCTCCATATGGACTAAATTATGTCTAAGCCAAGCCCATCAGCATAAACTACGCATACCTCGATGCTTATAATGTTTTTTATTTTTCCTGAAACAGTTCTTGTTTGAGTTTTTGTCGCAGTGACCTGTCCGCAAAATATTAACATCGGCGAAGTTGAACTCAAGTGCTGCCATACCAGACGGCGAGCCGCGGTGGCGCATCCTCCTAGATACCGCACAGGCATAGTCAGTCATGTCAGTAGATCTGTGGGCCTGGCTTTGGCCAAGTCTAGTCCAGATGCATGCTCCGGGTCAAACTAGCTCACAAACCGTTTTTGTTAGAAAGGAAGATTACAGTCTAGATTATAGCATCGATGTAGGCGTAGTTTTGGCTGATGGGCCTGGATTTTCGAACTTCCCAAATAGTTGGGTGGGTTAGGGAAATTTTCGTGACAGAGAAGACAAAAGTACCAAATTAGGCATGAACACTCCTCATGACCTACTAATCAATATTAGCCTAGGAGCCCTCGCCAAATTTTGGGGCTACTATTAAAAAAAAATGCAAAAATCCAAAATGGCCGCCATCGCGAATGATAAAAACCCATATTTCAGGATAATTTATGACAAATTATTTTTTTTTTAATTGGTCAAAGAATTAATTCATGGCTATCTTAAACCATTACTTTTCTTGATAATTTTTTTAAAACGTGGATTAAAGGTATAATAATGATGTTTTAAAATATTTTTGTAAAGGGCGCCCTCACTCTCATATAAAAAAATTATTTGAATGGTGATAACTGAATCTGAGGAAGGGAAAATATGAATTATGTATGTTTGGTAAACTAATTTATATGACATCCCTCAAAGCGCGGTAGGGGCTTTTAAAAAATGACTTTGTATCAGTTTGTGATTTGTCTATAGACAAGCATCATGAAGCATCATTACCAGACAAAAAACATCCCGCAACCAAACTTGATTTGTACAAATGAAAATCGAAGATTTACACCTCATCTGCAGATATGTCTATCATGGATTATATAAGAACTATAATCAGTCCCATCCCGGCCGGGGACCTTCATGTCTTGCCCTATGTTATCATGCAATATACAGGCTGTGCCATGTTTCAAGAAATTGCCAGTTTTACATGTTCTAGGCAGTGCCCCCCCCCCCAATCGGCTGACCAAAAAACAAAAAGGCAAAAAAGGACAAGGAAAGAGAAAAGAAATAGGGAAATGGGGAAAAGAAAATGGCATATCGGGAAGTGCCCCCTCGAAGTAGCTTAACAAATGCCGATGCTAATTACTATTTTTACGAGAGGAATCAGTTAAAATCTTGTGTCTCAATCAATAGGCTTATATTGTTCCACTGATAGAATGCTAGTAATAAAACCACATATGGATCCACCCCAAGAAGTTTACCTAAAAGGGCCTTTTCAGTAGATGGCCTAGGCAAAAAAAAAAAAAAAACCACAAAAACAAAACAAAACAAAAAGCAAAAAACAAAAAACAAAAAACAAAAACTATATTTCCCATCCATTCGTTCGCTAGCTTCCTACTCCTGCTAGTATAAATGCTAGAAAAAAAGATGATTTTAGGCATATGACAATCATTTTTAGTAGCGATTTATCAAAGCATTATTATATTTTTGGCAGCAAAGAGGTTCACAAAACATCTAGTGTATTTTGCTGACAAATCTTTGTTTTACGGTATTTGTGTATGTTTGTGGGTGGAGGGGCGTCGCTGAGTTTGCTCGCTGGTAAAAAAAAACCAGATTGGTTTCGGATGGTGAGCGAGACACCTAATGGGATTCATATTCAGCACACAGATGATCGAACAGATTATTTTAGATACATTTCGATGAGGAATAACACTTTTACAATGAAAACAAAATATTGTATAGTAAATCTTTCCTCGCTGGCTAAGCTCGCTCGTTAAAAGCAAAAAAAAAAATAATAATAATAATGATAATAAACATTTTAGATGTTTTCATATGCTCACAATGTACTTTATTGAACAAGTTAGGTGTGTGCTTCCTAGCTCGCTTTGATCGTAATGGTTAGAGACCAGGGACGTGCGAAAATAAAAATAATAATTAAAATAATTATCGTGTAGGTCTGTAATAGAGGTCCGATAGTGCATTTTGATAATACAGTAACAAGTCTTTTATTACAAATAAAGTTCTAATTTTCGACTCGTTCGCTTCTCTTCTCGCAAAACTTAAAACAGAGTGGTACCTATAGCAAGATACATAATTCAAAGATTTTAGAACGCTTTTGGCATGCCCCTAAACTTGACACCTTGGTTCGAAAATTAATGCCGTTGTTGTCAATGTAAAAGAAATAACCACACACACCCGCACAAGCTTTTTCACTCGGTGCCACGGCTGTACGCAGAAGGGGGCAGGGTGGAGGTTGCACCCCCCTAAAAATTTAGAATTCTTCACTTACTGAAAATTGTCCAAAAAGTCCACCATAAGTATATACCAAATCCTTCATATTCAATTTTCAAAAATTCTAAGCACCCCAATGACTAGCTCTGTCGCTTCGCTCCCTCGCTTTCGTATTTCTTTGAAAATTTTACACGCGTGCAGCCATTTTCGGTGCCCCCTAATGCGTTGACCCACGGTACGCCACTGATCACTATGTACAGACTCAATTCAACAATTGCGATATGGACCTTTGCGTTGAGTAGCAAATCTTTACAGCCTGTGATCTTGATGTTTATAATGTTTCATAATTTGACAAATTTCATTTTCACCTCTGTGGTTCATGCCCATCTTTTTTCTTCATAGGCTGAATATCATTTTCATTTATATCTACAAAATTATGTTTAGGTAAAGCAATGGTATTAGAAACAATTAGGCTATGTCACTCATTTTGCACTTGAAAATTGCACTTTTAACCAACAAAAAAACATATTTCTTCCTATTTCTTTTGTTTTGAACTGTCAATAAAGTAATCCATATACTGTGTACATGCTTCTGATAGTTTAAATGTCATTTTTGGTTTCAAAGTGCTATTAAATGCTTACTGGAATCAAGGAAAAGGCATCTTTGCCCTTCATGGCAGCCATCTTGAATATTTGCCCGTTACCATGGTTACGTACAAATTTCGCGTGGGCTCCTCGGCTAAAATCCTTTTTTATATACCCTAAGGCTGCTTCATACCAAAAATGATGATTTTGTCCGCCGTGTCACGAAAATCGAAAATTTTGACCCTAAGCTACCCAACTAAAACCGCTTAACCGTTAGAAGTAAAATCACACTCTACATGCTGTAGATCTAGTTCTCGTGAGATTTAGCAAGAAGACCACAGATATGGAAAGACTTTTTCACCAAATAACAATAACCAACAAAAGGTTGAATATTTAGTCAACAACTTTTATCAAAACCAGTTTAACCAACATTGAACAAAATACAGTTATATAAGCAACAAAGGGTTACATATTTTAATCAACAAATTTAGTAAGTCAAATCAACACCAATTCAACCAACTTTGAGCAACGTTAACCAACAAATAAACAAAACTTTTTATCGAGCACATTATAAAATCTAATCAACAGACAATAGATTAAAAGTATTAACCTACAGATGTGTGGTTCACCTGGTAATCTTGGGTTGATTAAAATTTCAACGAACAATTTTAAAAAAATTCTGAAGCAACGTTCTAACAGTGTAAAGAAGTTTTTTTTTTCTTGGCTGTCTATGTAGGTGTTTAATCTTGCCTTTTTCTCTATATGACTTTTTGTATATATTAGTGCAATTTACCTATGGAAAATATTGTTTTGGAGTATTTCCTAGTATTTCCCGTTTTCGTCCAAATTTGCGAGGCGGTAGTTTCCGGTAAATACCAGTACTTACCACCCGGTATTTACCGGCCAACCCAGTTTCTCAAAGGTATTTTGTTCTGGGCTTGTGGCAGATGCAATAGGGCAGAATATGATAAATACCTCAAAAACATTCTGCTATTCAAGTTTGCGGGGTTATATCTCTCTTTTAGCTTCATAAACATATGCGAATGTGGTATCATAAAAATGCTGGATCATTCCTTTCTACAATGTGTCATTTGTAGTGCTTATGTATATTGTACAGGTTGTACAAACAAACACACACATTATGCGCAGCCCTTCTGAACATGCGCCAAGGTAAAAAAGGAGAAGTCGCAAAAATCGTTTTTTTTTTCAATAGTGAATTCCCATAATGACTTAATGAGCACGGACAGAGTTTGAATAATGCTGATGCAGTGATGCTTCAAAGCCCAGGAAACATTCTGTTTGCTAGGACTTTGCTGGACCTTGACTATGCCGTTCAGCTTCCTGGGATAGAATCTTGACTCACTGAAAAAAAAAAGAACAGAATGATTTGTTACATCTCCCAGTTCTATCACATGTGTTCACGACACCAGCGCATACGGGTATTGCGGTAGAAATCAGTAATTGCCTGCTGATGGCATCTTTTCCAGCCCGCACGTTGGTTAGAGGTAGCCGGTCCCTTATTGTAAAATCTGATGATCTTCTGCCAAATCGCCTTGCAAATCTGTCTTAGACAGTTCTTTGCGCATAGCTTTTGATTCCTTGATGCAGACAATGTGCTATACTGACCTGCTACAGCAGGTTGTCTTTACTGAACTCCAACTCCTCGTCTTGTCTTTACCTTTTCCAGTTTCAAGAATGATATATATCGTACGTGCGCTCACTCCCAACCGCGGTGAAACCGGAACACAAAATAGTTTTATGGTACACCTGATTGGAGTTGGCCCATTGCTTAATTGGGCCTTTAGGAGATTCGATAAGCATTCAAGGCAAATTTCATCTTCCGAACAAAGGGGATAATTTTTATTTCTTTGATCTTCATTCTGACCACCTGATCATCATTCAACACATTTCATCCTTTATAGAAAAGAACATACACCACTCACTGCCACCGCAGCATATTCAAAACACATTGGATCTTCAAAAAAATGGAGACTTTCGTGTCAAGAGCAATGCATTTTGCAACATTTCACTTCTGACTTTGCCCTACATTCAGAATTACTGCACATGCCACGATAACAATATCATGGCAAATTGCACATCATTGCAAAGGGTAATAATCAAGCTTTATGATACCATATTCAAATATGATTAAAAAGCAATAAGAAATATATCATCACTTAAACTTCAATTGCCAAACTTTTTGTGAGTGGTTTATTTTGCTAAAATCAGATCATCAAACTCCTGTGTCATTTGGTGGAATTGGCCCGTAGTTTCCCTTTCTCCTCCCCAAAGTTTTTTTTATACTCTTTCGCTGAATTTCGACTTGTGCTACACACTTTAAGATAAAATCTAATTGCTCAACTCGTGTATGTTCATCAACTGAGACGCTGGGATCTGGGAATTCGAAAGTGACAAGAATATTCGCACGTGGTATCTTAGTCTTCTTGATGAACTTCTCTATTAATGTCTCCTCATCCCGGTCTGTCGTTGCACTGGCCTTGGTGAAAAGAATCATGGGATACTGCACTGGATTAAGAAAACAAATTGATATGTTAAAGCAATAGTCATTACCCATAGATCAGTTGGTATGAAAACATCAGGGTACTTTGCTTACGAAATTGAGTATATGAATATAAAAACGACCCAAGTCCATGGGAGGTCATTTCCAGTAAATTGAAAAAAAAAAAACCACTGAATATTTTTGTTTTTTTTATTTGTCCAATAACATTATATTTGACTATAATACATAAGACAACATCGCAAATAAAAATTGAAATGTACATTTTTATTTTAATCAAAGGCATTGGCTAACTTTGTGAGCAGCTGACTTAAAAATTTCTCAAGCTAAGATGAAACATGCGTATGAGTGCTTGTACTTGTACTCAAAAACCTTGAAAACATCCATAATTTGAAATGAAAACCTGCAATTTAGACGCAAACCGTGATTTTATTATCCTTTGTCTCATGAGACAATGACTGAAGGGACCGCTTTGGTCGAATTTAAAAATGCCGTTATATGCCTCCCACCGCGTGATACGCTAATACACACAGTACTGTTCGGTGAGTCACGCGCGCATTCGCATTCCTTATATCTCTAGCCTATGCAACCGACCCTCGTATATTTTCCAAACATTGGTTCACATTTTTGATATTTGAAAATACTTTATGTGGATATTATACTTTGAAACTTTCAGACTAGTATTTTTGCACTATAACCTTTATGTTTATCCCGTTTCTTAAAAAAATCATAACAATGTTAACCAATGTCTTTCAGCTTCACGTTACTTGTGGGCGGGTCACTTTGTTTGATGGACTTGGGTCGTTTTTCGAATCATGTGGACTTGGGTCAGTCTTTGAATCATACAGAATAAGCTATATGTACTATCGTAATAGGTCATCTAAAAATAATACATAAGAGAGTTGTGACATATATTTCATAGTACAATGTCCCTCATCTCCTAGCATGTAAGTTAAGTGGATAACATGTGTGTGGGTGTGGTTGTGGGTGTGTATTGTGGGTGAATTTAGAATGCCAAGGGTGGGAGACAGAGGCGTCGATCCATTTTTTAGGAGGGGGGGGGGGGGGGGGACAAGACGACCAAGCGAAGATGAATCCTTTGCCAGACCCGTAAGCAATTTTTTTCGGGGGGGGGGGGGGAGCAACACGCAACTTTTTAGGGGGAAGGGGCGGCAAAGTTCCTCTCTCTACTTCTACTTTGCTTACAGCCATACCCTCAGCTATGTGTTTATAGAAACTTGTAAAATAATAAGCGCGAAGCATTTCCAATTTGGGGGAAATTGCTTTTGCTGGCTAGATTATGAACCACCAGGGTTTTTAAATTTTGCGAGGGAGTGAAGCGAGCAAGCCAAAAATAACAAATAACATATTTCTTGATACAAGAGTAGTATTATTATATCATCACAATTGTCACACTGAAAATGCATTTATTTCATTTTATTTATTTTTCCCCAGCAAAGCTTGCTAACTTTCATCTAATTTTCACTCCACAGCCAGGTTGCTAAGAGACAAGGAGTAAATTTTATGCAACAGTGAGAAGTGTGTGAGGAGAAGAGAGTGAGAGATTCTTTTTGCCATCGATGTTTGACTTGAGTTGATTTACATTTCGATTGTATGTTGTGTGTAGGGTAGTAAACCTGAATAGGCCTTTTTAGTTGAGCTCAGTGAGCCTTTGCTTTTTAACAGCTGCTTGAGATACTTTTGGGAAAATGTAAAATTGGGAGGACATACCAGTAGTTTTCCAGCAGTTTTCTGGGCAGATCATTTTTTAGACTTTGTGGAGCACATGCGCACTTTGAG
Source organism: Echinometra lucunter (assembly GCA_029962745.1). Lineage (NCBI taxonomy): Eukaryota > Metazoa > Echinodermata > Echinoidea > Camarodonta > Echinometridae > Echinometra > Echinometra lucunter. The sequence goes on from JAPZVO010000030.1 coordinate 113,652, forward strand.
GCAGTCGCCACTTTAGTCGGCATCTTGATTTAATTTGATTTTCAACTTTGAACCAAAAGCAGCCTTATTTCACTGATATTGACTGAAGCTTTATAAACCTGTATGAGGCCAGATTAGGCAGAATTCATACTGATATTTTTATGCCTGAATTGAAGAAGCCATCGGTAAAACTGTGATTTCTTCTAATTTTCTTACATAAAAAAGAAAGAAAAAAGGAAAAAAAAAGCTTAAAGAACTTCAGAGATGATTTGAAATTTGGATATAAGTGTTTTAAACCTTATGGAATATTTGATATGTACTTTTGAAGAAGAATGCAAGTATCCCAAAACATGTTATTTTGCAAGTTTACGTAACTGCTAAATCATACTTTGTAAATGATGCTCTTGAATGTGATTTTTAACCTCAAGTGTGTTAATAGAAACTTCAAACAAACCGTCATCAATTATAGTATGACATGTAAAATGAAAATAACTTACATTTGACATGTTTGATGTTATTGTTAGGCTATATCGAAGAAAGATTCTTGGTATTGTTTTTAATTTTAGATGGTTCCAAGATTGGGATGCGTTCTAAGATCAGGATAATTTCCAAGATCGTGATAATTTCCAGGATCAGGGACATTTTCCAAGGTCGGGCCGTTTTTGAAGATTGGGCTATCTTGATCCTACGAAGGTCAGTGAATATTATTGTTTTAGGCTGACCATACAAAGCGCTGTCTTTGATGGAGGTTTTTATGGCCAACGATTACGAAACCCGGTTACGAGATAAGTTGTTGTAAAGAACAGTGAGAGGGAAAGCAGAAGAATATTTTTATTTCAAGATGTGAACTTATGTTTTATATATATATATATATATATATATATATATATATATATATATATATTCTGTATCAAGGAAGTCTTGCAGATAGACTGTTAGATTCAGAGATACATACCAAAACATTTTGAAGATGAGTGAACAGTTGATAGTGAGAAGGGTGGTTATTTTGAATTTTGGATCATTGTAAGATTTTATGATGTCAGATGGTAGTCTTGAGCTGGAGATGTGGAAATAGAGACTTAAGAGATAGTCAGAGGTTAGTTGGGAAAAGCTGAAATTCAGGTATTTGAATATTTTTGAAATGTGTTCAGTAAATGCAGTAATTGAGAAATATTAAGTAAAAATGAAGGTGGATCAGTACAGGGTCCTTTCATAGGAATGCTTAGAAAAGTTGTGATTGTGTACGGATATGAAACAAGGGTTTAATTGATATTTTTTTGGAGGTTATTGGAGGTGATAGTGTGATACACTGGAACATTGAAATTGGTTTAATTGTGATTAGATCAGTACAGGATCTTTTCAGGGATAAGTTGAAGTTAGTATTTATCGGTATAGAGACAAGGTCAGAGTTGGAACTGGATATTGTGGATTGGATCAATGCAGGATCATTTGCTTATTTGTCATATTGAATTTCATGGTTGTGAAACAGAGTAATAATTTGAGGTAGTATACTTTGTCATTTTCGAGATGTTGAAACATTTTTTTTTTTCATGTTTGAAAATACTGAATTTCGAAGAGAGATGTTTTGATATTCGAGGGTTTTTCGTATACTGAAATAAATTGTAAACCTATTTTGACTGGTACAAGCTGAGTTTTATCTGGAATTTTATTTGAGTCCACCCATGTGACAACAGTGCAATATGGTTAACTCAGATTTAGCTCTGAAATTACTGGGGGAGTGCCTCTGGTCTAGAGGACTTGGGACAGGTTATAAAAAAAATATTTAAAAAATGTTATACGTGTATAGTACTTACATGTAGTTTTGCAAAGGTTTTTTTATGTTAGCATAACACATATACATCCCCCGCATTTAACATGCTCACGCACACACACCCACGCCCGCACCCTCACACACCCACCCACAAATACCTCACGTGTGCGAGCAAACATTTTTTTTTTACTCTGGCATGTACTGCCCATATGCGAATACACACATAACTGTCATGTTAAACAAGGAGTGATGAGAGAACATGAACATAAGAATGACCCAGTCCAGGAGTTGGGTCATTCTTACATTCATATTAGATTTCAGTCCTCTATTTCAGGCACTTCCGGGGTTGATTGGGGTTTATCACTTATACACAAGATGAGTCCATGTATAAGCAACAATTTCCCATGGTTAACTCAATTTGGCCAAAAATTGGACTTGGGTCGTTTTTATATCTATATACTCCATTAATAAGTGTGCATTGGTACAATACACCCTTCTCCTCAGATAAAATTTGATCAGTCGTGGTCCTCTTTACTAGTTCAGGAGATAGTGGCTTTCATTTTCGCTGGGAAGGTTTTGGAACGTAAAATTTTGCTCTGATTTGATAGATGTCAGTCACATTCAACCACCTTCTGTCATTTTTGTCACTTCGGTCACGGCGGTAATTTACCTAAAGTTATTGTCGAAAAGGAGATCAAATAACCTCTCTTTATAATTCTGGAAAATGTAAGATTGTTTTTTTTTTTCTTTTCCCATCCTTCCACAGGTTCTTTATTCTTTTATATACAGTGTATCGATGAATTTATACAAGTAATCAAATGATTTTCCATACGTAACTGCTAAAAGATTTCAATGATAAGGTACCAAATAGTGCTAATGCACACAGGAACTGAAAAAGTTACATGCGTTATACAAATATGGTTTATTATTGCCATGATTACTAATACTGTTGTTTTAGGCTCAGATTGTATATAAGGCAAATGCTGTCAGAATCCATACCGGCAATTGCACGAAGCATGCGAAATGTTTTACACCAGGGGCGGCGAAGCCGGGGAGGGGGGCAGGGGGGCACAGTGCCCCTCACTTTTTCAAGCAAACAAGAGTGCCCCTTTTTACCCATGAAAAATGACATTTTTCAAACCTGCAATAGTGTCCCCCTTTTATTTTTACAGGACCCTATTTTATTTTGTTTTGATAAGTGCCCTTTCACCTTCTAATAATTTTTTTTTCTACAGCTGCCCCTCGTTTACATCAGATTAGTGACTTTTTTTTATATATATAGCGCCCTTTTTCCTTCCTTAGTGGATGTCTCTATTGAAACGCCCTAAGTGCTCACTTCACTTCTGATAAGTTCTCCATTTAAATTGCCCATTTAAAATCTGATAAATGACCCAATCTACATGTGATAAGTGCTTCATTGCTGTTATGTCCCATATTTTTCCTTCTGTTAATGTGCTGTAAGATGCCACATTTGCCTTTTTTGTTTCCTTATGTGTACCTTTTCCATTCTGGCAGGTACCCCCAGTGGCGTATCTTGGCATTATAGCGCCAGGGCCAAACAATGAAGTTGCGCCCATCCTCCTCCACCAACCCCCCCCCCCCCCCCCCAGTATCCAGACGTATCTACATTATGGTATAAGCGAGGGGGCAAAGCTACTAAGCGGCGATTTTTTTTTAAATCCATAAAAACGCAATGTCTTGCGCATTTTACCAAAGAAATTGAACGGTACTCATAAGAAAGGATTTTAAAAAAGCCTATGAGATCCGGAAAGGAAATATATTCATGCGAGAGAGCAAAACGACCGATCTCTAGAAAAATGTGTCATTTTAAACCCTAAATAACTCATTCCTGATGCATTTACCCTGCGGATGGGGAGGGGGCTCATATCCATTTAACCCTTACTGTACCCTCCATGATATATCCTCCATCATCCATTTACCAGATTTATTATAGGGCTGTGTTTTGCGTGTTTTGCCCCCTCTCCAAGTGCTGCCTTTCTGAGATGTTTGATTTCTTTCAAGTGTTTACCCTTCGGAAATGCTGTATTAGGCCGCACTGGATGACTGGGGAATAAGTATTTAGCAACAGGCAGATGAAACGTACATATGAAATCGAGCAAAACAACAATTATTTTAATAATTCTTAACCCCTTTTAAAAATCTTGTTTAAGAACTACCATAGGGGGCGTGAAACAATGATATTCCGAGGGAGCAAAGCGACCGAGCTTTAGAAAGTTTTTGCACTGTAAACCCTCAAAATCTCTTTTTCTGATGCATTCTGATGCAAGTCCCTTCTTACGTGTGATTATAACGCCCTTTTTGCTTCTTGTGCCATTCTTTCGATTTTATGCATTCTTATTCACATCTGGTAAGCGACTTAATTGAAAGTCTCCAAAACAGCCATATACCTAGCTCCAAAGAATCAGAGAAGCTTCATATCATAATACATATTCCCTTGTTATATCTATCACATTGTGTGTGGCAGTGGAGCAGGAGCCATGAGCTAGAGGCACAACGCCCACAAACTTTTTAAGAACGAGCGGTGCCCCTAAACTGAAGCAAAGGTTTTTTTTTTTTTATTTGTTTTCATTTTTTCCAAAGATTTATCTACACTCGCTCGCAATTACATATTACAGTGAAAGTGCCTAAAGCCTTATCTATTCTCCTATTCATGTCGAGATTGTACTTAAATTTTGTTTTTGAAAAACTATTTTCAGTTTGACCTTTTTTCATCTCAAATAATATATCGGCCGAGATGAAACTAAATAATATACTGAAAATCATAAACCGGTCGATAGGAAAAACGACCGGGTGAATGGATAAATGACAGAAAAGAGCCCTAAAATAGGTTTGCAGGTTTGCATATACATATACATATATACATATATGGGTATACCCATATATATATATATATATATATATATATATATATATATACCTATATATAGTGTGTAAAAAAAAAAAGACGTTACACTTTTGAAAGATCTGTCAAAAATACAGTTCAAAGTATTTTGGAGATTTTTTCATGTTGATAGATGCCCAATAGTCTCATCCTCTACCAAGTGCCACTAACAAAACAAAGTTTCATTCACGCTTGGGTGAGCACCAATGGTGTTTGTCCAAGGTATCAAAAATGACTTGCGCCAAATTGAAAGAAGAGTGGGAACTTACACAAGCCGTCCGAAAAATGGCCCCCTTTCAAAGAAATTGCTATTTGCTATCAAGTGATGATGGTGTTATGATAGTCTAAGCACGATGTGGCAATTTTCTTCTGTGGTTTTAATGATATCATGTGTTCATTGCTTCATGCTCGGGTGAGAATAATGTGTGTTAAATCAATGCATCAGTCATGCAGTCAATCAACCATTTAGCCAGTTGATCAGTCATTAAGGTCATCAGTTAATCATTCGGCCATTGCTCAATTTATCGATCAGTCAACCAATAAGGCATTCGGGCAATTCTGTCAATTAATCAATCAATCAGTCTGATCACAATGATTTTAACAAATTGTTCACAAACACATCAAAGCACCTTCAAACCAGGCATGCAATCAAGAACATCATCCTGATCATTCATCTAACAAACATATCAATCAGCCTTTCAGTCAATCAATAAATCAACCAGACAATCTCCTTTACTTATTCAATAAATTTCACATCAATCATTATATCACGCAATCAAACACAGTGTATCCATATGATTTCAAGTCTCTCCTAAACAGCTGTCAAAGATGCCATCTCTTGTAAAAAAAAGTTATCAATACCCCTCGAAAAAACAGGAGTTCGGAAGTTCATTTCCAGTGCTCTTGTTCAAACAATCTAAGAACAAATTGAATAGCATGATCTCAACGGATTAAACACTGCACTTGCATGATTGACAGAAAGAATGAATGATTGATTGATTGATTGATTGATTAACTAATCGGATGACTAATTGTCTTACTGATCCATCAAATGATCGATTGATCAAGGCATTTGGTTGATTTGCTAACTAAATAAGATATAATCATTGTTTATTTGATTGATTATTGATTTGATTAATTCACTGATTGGTTGAATGATATGCAGATTGATTTATTTGACACTCCTTGAATGAATGATTGGCATGTGGTTTCAATACAATTGTGTACGTGTGTTGTGAATACTGTGCTTAAAAACGACCTAAAAGTAATCGCACAATATCCATTCCCGCACGCGCATAAATCAGTGAAATCATTAAAACCATAAAAGAAAATTACCATAGAATGCCTAGACTATCATAACATCGCCATAAATTTAAGGCAAAGAGTAATTTCACTGAATAGGATTGAATATTCGGACGGCTTGTTAAAGTTTCCCTCTTCTTTCAATTTGGCGCAAGTCATTTTTGACACCCTGGACAAAAACAGTCGGCGTTTGCCCAAGCGTGAATGAAAATTTGTTTTGTTAGTGGCACTTGACAGATGAGAGGATTGATCATCTAGCAACATGAAAAAATATCCAAAATATCTTGAACTGCATTAATGACAGACTTTTCAGAAGTGTAACGTGCTTCTTCTTTTTTTTTTTTTTTGATACGCCCGGTATGTATAAATTTATATATATTGAAAGAGATGAAAATGTTAGAATTCATATATATGTATGGATGATATATGTACACGGTAAAAATGCTGTTATATATTTGTTTGAAATATGAACTGTACAAGGGGTTGTTCAGTTCATATTGAAAACAAGTGTTTGCATTGTTAAACAGCGTTTTCTCTGTGTATATGTATGTACATACATAAACACAAAGCAAAAAATAAGTTCCCTCTAAAACAAGTCTGTGTAATCTTTTTTTAATCGGGAACATTTGAGGAGATCAAAATACAGATTCATGTAAGTATAATTCTCAGCTACATTTTATGTAATATTCAGTGCAAATCCTTCAGTCACACTTCAGCGAACATGCCCTAAATGCAACATGGTCATTTTTTAAAGTTCACAGGCCTCATGTCATAACTTTGATAACCAATTTTAAATTTTCAGCGTTGAAAGACATGCAACATCAATTTTACGCGCTTCTCAACATATCAAATGAGTTGTGAGCAAAATTTCTCGCTGAGTGAGCACAAGGCGATTACTGCAAAAACTGCCTTTTCACACCTTTCGCGTGATAAATTTGATCTAATACGAATGAATTCATGTTTTGGAAGGATATTTGGGACTTTTGCAAATGATAAATATTAATTTTTTGAAAAGAGTAAAATACATAATAAAAAAATATCACCATGTTCAAATTATGACGTAATGTTTAATTTTTCTGCACTAAGAATCATATGTGACCCGCCGCCTCAAAACCACCAATAAGTCGCCTGAATTCATTTTTCAGGTTTATAGCTCATCTGAAAGTACAGATTCTCAGCTTCCCAGTGGTATATGACTCACCCAAATTGCTCTACAATTACCCCTCTCACAAACGGGTTAGATGATTAGTAATCGATAATCGTCCTTCAGAGAAAAGAGCCTTTGAACGGCGTTGAAGTTCAGAACAAAAGAGCGCTCAACCGGAGCTCTCTTCATGTGACCAAAGCGCGGTGCGGTATTCAAAAGTCCATAGGAAACGTTATGAAGGGATTGTCAAATTAGGCTAAAATTTGGCACAACTTAGGATTAGGATTTGTTCTTTATTTTCGCTAAAATTCAGTTCATTATCTCAATGAATTTTTGAACTAATAGACGGGAATGAATGAAGGCGTTATAAAAGCGCTCTAACACTCCATGAGGCGGTCAATTTGTATCGGGCGAAAATGAGGAGTCATTTTAAAATTGCTAAAAAAAATATATTTCTAGGGCGAATTACGATCCCAAACTTTGGAACATGACAGAATAATAATGAAACTACCCATTTCTATCGAAAACAGAAAATTGACCAACCCAACCAAAATGGCATTTTTCGGCTGCTTTCTCAGTTGCGGTGCACGCGACTTATTGGTGGTTTTGAGCTGGCGGGTCACATATGAATAACATTTTTAGTATGTTTATGATCGATGTAAATGTAGCAATGATCCCATGGCATTTCATTGAAAGTTCAATGAAAGCAGTAGGTGATGGGATGAGATCATGACAACAGAGAAATAATTTTGGGCAAAAGATACAGTAAAACGACATTTTGAAGAAAGTGGCACTGCTCATGATTTTTACGAAAACTTGCAATCAAGGACAGTAAATTAGTTAACATGAATGTACGATTACGTGGAGAGGAATTAGTGATAAAGGGCGCTATGAAATAGGCGGGTTTATCCATGCATGGAAATTGGGACGGACATTGGCAAGGGTGAAATTCGACTAAAATTTAAGATTTTAAGATGTCCTAATTTTCTGGCAGGGAGACTTCAAGCTCGAGTAATTTCTAAAATCCACATCATCATTAATGTTTATGTTCATATTACTGACAATTTTGAAATATCAAGAATAACATCAATTTTGAGAGAAAAGGGAGTTCGAAAAATTGGTAGAATTGTTTAACCAGACGTTTGTGATTCCTGACATGCAAAGTAATACAACGAAGAAAATTGATGAATTATCATTAAAGGTCGGAAGCCGTTGCACACAATTTTGGAGAAAAGAAGAAGAGTGGGAATGTATTAAAGATGTTGCTGAAGCCGCATGCATATGCACGAAGAGATGAGATAGCCCAGACTAGAAGAAGGTATCAAGCAGGTGGGAAAATGATGCGAATTATACTTACAGGTATGGTCGTGAACCGCCTCGGAAAACTTCTTCAACAATTCTATACGCTTCTCCCAATCTTTTCTATTTCTTGGTGTTCAAAAGGTGAAGGTACATAGAACAAAAATAAGGAAGTTGACACTCACGAGTAATCACACACAGATATGCATTCTATAATTTCTTATTTCATTTAGCCACATGAAATAAATTAGTTTTTTACATTGCGTCGATCATCACTTTGAGTTGATCATTAAACATTTTCTTATAAACATAATGAATGTGAAGGTTATTCCTTTTCTACTATGTTACTGATTTTGGGGAATATTTTCGACTTTTTTCTCGGTCCCAATTGCCGTCTTACAAGACGAAACTGCCAAGAGCAGATATCAAACTAAACTTTAAAAAGAAGGAAGAATGAAACGAAATTTCATATCTCCCCATGAAATAATAAACAAAATGGAATGTATTTTTCATGTGATGAATTTACATCTACATGGAATACAAATAATATAGTCAGAAAGAGTATAGGATATACCTGATGTCCAAAACAAATATTGGACAGTGAATCAGATCGCTACTTTCACTGATCTTGCAATACCTCCTCGAAGACGGGTTATCTGTGTGGTTGCAATAGATTATGAAAAAGAGATAAATATCGTGAAAACAGAAGCCTAACTACATGATTTAATTCCTACAAATCATATTTAAAATTCGGTACAATAAACAGACACAAAATCTGAAAGCAAAATGCATAGAAACGCTTCCAAAACTTTAATCTGAATTTCTTTATCTATTTCTTTTTCATGCATAGCGTATTGGCATATAGATGGGTGCAGGATCTGAAAAGATGCGAAGTATTTGAAAAGAGGAGCTTGTATTGGGACGCCAAAACATAACACATGAAATACGATAATGACAGCAATGAATATTTTTTCACGCTATGCACATTTAAATAAACGTTTTGAAACAACATCAGGTAGACGAAATTGGAATAGAAATGAAAATGTAAGTGATAGAGGCGAGATGGAAGGGAGGCCTTTGCATCATTGTAGTTACCAAATACAGAATTAAAGATTTGCAGAATAACAGAAGTATAGCAGATTGTGAATTAGTTTTAGCTTTTTCTTGGCTAGTAGTTAGTAACAAACTTCTAAAACAAACTTCTAAAAGGCAAATACAAAGTGATTGAGCGTGTCACTGATATCCGCACATTGTGAATATACAGCCTTAAAATCATGGGAGGATGGGGGGATATCCCCCAAATATTTTAGGTAGGGGATGGCCCGTATTATCATCCCCCAATAATTCACCATCCAAAAAGAATGACATGACCCCTTTTTAACCCCCCCCCCAAAAAAAAACAAACAAACAAAACAAAACAAAGAAAGAACAAAGGGAAAAGGAGTAAATAAAACATAATAAAGAAAAAGAAAAACCTGGAAGAGCACGCTTGCTTCGCTCGCTCGCATTAAAGTATCTCAACCAATGCCGGTTATAGTACTATTCTTATAACAGGAAATAGGTATGCATCTTATCTCTTTATCTAGTGTTTTATTATTGTGCTACTCACATTTTAAGTATCTTAACTAATGTCGGTTATACTATTCTTACGAAAGAAAATTGGTTTCCCTCTTGTCTTTCTATTATACTATTCTTCTAGTCACCAAATGTTAGTAATATAACTGCAATTAGTTGAACGGCAAGAAGACCTTAAAAAGGAAAATTTCTAGGACATATTGGCCTGTTACTAATAGCCTATTCCTGTCATACCAAACATGAGAAAGGAAGATGCTGGTAAAATATATGTTACTAAAATCATGAGAATGGAGTAACAATACACTAGAACCTGTTCTCAGTATTTCAAATATCAATTTTCTTCTCGCTTGCTCGCTACGCTCGCTCATGAAATCTAGAAACATGATATTTTCGAGCAGCAAGCACTCTTATTCCCTCAGCAACATGTCCGAATATGACAATATTTTTGCAACTAGGTGTCAAAGTATCCTCCAATTCTCTGGGGTGATGTACATCATTAAAATCATCTAGTTTATTTTGGTGGTAATTCTACATTTCAAAGAAAAGAGAGGGGGTTTTTTGTCGGTAGCTCGCTTTGCTCTCTCACAGAAACAGATTGGTTTGGGACGGCAAGCGAGGAGCCAAAGAGCGTTATATTTGGCAGTTAGGTATACTATTTAGATATCTATATAATATTTAAATATCTCTGAGGCGTATCAAGGAGGGTGTAATTTTTTTCCTCGCTCGCTCGCTCACTCGTATAACATTTAGATACAGGATAGTTTAGGACGGAAAACGAATTGGGCATGCGACAAGCGAATTGGCCGAATATATGGTTTACGTATCTTATAGGCTTATAATTTATTTTGAAGACGAAATGATATTTTAGATTCAAAAGAGTGTGTTTTTCCTCTCTCGCTTCGCTCGTAATATTTTTAAACAGGGTGGTTTTTTTTTAACTGCAAAAGATTGGACCAGCGAGGTGCTAGAATAGAATGGTATATTTGGTCACCTCACTGCCAAATTTGACTCTAAGAGTCATATTTGGCAGCGAGGTGACCAAATATACCATTCAAATATCTTAGCGGGCTATAGCGTATTTTGACGAAGAAATAGTACTTTATCGTCAAAAGAGTGCGTTTTTTTTTTCTCCTAGCTCGCTTCGCTCGCTTGTATTATATGCATAAACAGGGTGAATTTTACAGTAAACAATTGCAACAGCGAGGTAATGAAATATTCATATTTGGCAGTAGGGTAGCCAAATATACCATTCAAATAATCTCATAGGCCTTGAGTATATTTTGATGACAAAATAACATTTCTGTAGCAAGAACGAGGAATTTTTGGCTCGCTCCTTCGCTCCCTCGCAAAATAAGAAACAGGGTGGCTCAAACTCTAAAAGGAAGTGTCAACTAAAAGGAAGAAAGAAAGAAAGAAAAAACCGAGGTCGATCCCGTAACATTGCAGTCAAAATAATGAGGATCTACCTACGTGATACAGTTGGAAAACAATTTCTTGTGTGGTTAATTGGGACGGTAGATTTGACTGAGAATTAGACTTTGCTTAGCCGATCCTTCACGTTTGAACCCCACCCGCTTCGTCGCTTTGCTCCCTCATCGATGATATTCAGCATCAATCACCCCTCTCCCCCCCCCCCCCCCACCACGAATACAAATCGACACCCATGCTTAAAAGGGTGTACAAAAAGAAATGCTGCATAGTCAACCTGCCAGTGATATCTATTCCTAGAGTGATTTTTCAGTTCTATTTATTTCAAAATCCTTGAATAATTAATTATTCACCTGAAATAATTTTTCATGAAAAACATTTGAAAAAAAAAATCGATTACCTATTTTTTGTAATAATTTGATAGGAAAAATAGACTGACTTTACAAACTATTACGATTAACTTTTTCACACAATGCCACAATGGCTTGCAACGAACAATGAAGTATTTGTCTGAACTCGGTTTTTAGTGCATAGCTGGAAGGAAGCAGGAAAAGATTAGACACTAAATTCGTTAAATGCGCTATAACGGTACGAGACAGTTTGTTTTTCTGACGGATATTGCAGTTTTATTGATTGGCAATGATATTAAACATGTTAAAGGTAGTTACATCCACGTAATTTATCCTTTCATCGACGTTTTACAGTGACTGCCGATGTATCAAAACAAATATGGAGTAAATGTGCATGGCTGGTTATTAAAACAATCCATTGTTTAAGAAATATATTTTTGATTTTATATAGGTTTATTTGTTTGTCCCTAGTCTTGATATGCCTTTCATTTGGCAGTTATGATTGTGATCTATATTCCATATTGACGATCACATATTGAGCCCTGATAATCTGCAATCATGGCAATTAGAATAAACAATATTCTTTTTTTTTTCTAAGTCCCAGGGCAATCTTGAACAATATCGGAGGGGGCGCCCTGTACCCTTATTTGAATAGAGATAGTCAAGGGAGTGGGTGTTTCTTTCTAACATTTTGGGGTTTGTTTACTTTAAAGCAAATATAAATAACCTGTTGATACATACCTTTCCCCTTAGTCCCAAAGATAGCGGATATTCCATCTGGTGTAATTATTGTATTGTCGTCTCGTAGTTTACGGATTCGAAGACCTTTGGAAATTTGCTCGGTGTATTCCCATATCGTGCTTGAATTATCGGGATAAGTCCAGTCACTGGGTTTTGGTGTTGGCGACCCATCTTTTTCTACAAAATGTTATCAAAGCGCATGATACTGATTTCTTCTCACGTTGGAGTAAGGAAGGCCTCATAATATATATATAGCTACCCCCCCCCCCCTCCCAAGTAGTGAGGGAAGTGGGTTCATAGATCAAAATGGCATTGCATTAACCGTTGCCACTATGGTGATTTGTATTCGATATCCATATTTATGTAATTTCTGTTTAGTTCTTTTGTTAATGCAGATAATTTGGCATGGAATGATTTGATAGATTCATCGAATGTCATGCCCTGCACTTCGGTTATCAAACGATATAACAATCCCCTACGGCAGTGTTTTGCTTTTTACCTCAAGCGTACGACGTAGGGTTATGGAGTACCACATTCGCTGAAAAGCTATCAGAGCACATTGAGAGATCTCAAGTTCGGTTTTCGTGTTAGCGTTAAAGTTTATTTCGGCCCGAAATCATGATCTAATGCCGAATATGGAATGAAACAGAAATCGGTCCGTGTTTTTCTTGACCTCTGATTTTGCTGACGAAGCTCCTGTCGGTGGTGTATAAATGATGTCTTCCGAAATCCGAACAGAGCTCGGCAGTCATGTTTAATTTCACGTACAAATTCCCATTGACTAATACTAAACCCTTACATGCCTTCGGGATTAAGAAATGCTCACTTCATGGTCGTTGTTGGTGTTAGTGCCAGGTGCTATTTTGAAAATGTGTGAGCGATTTTTGATATGTTTATGCGAATTTTGTTTTACAGACGGGAACTCTTTTCATCTTAAGCCTAAAAGTGAAGCCAGGCCAACGCTTTGTCTTAGTTAAGCAGTGTTCAGTGTAGTCTATACTGAACTGACCTATTGTACAGACCTGTTTTCAATAACTTTTCTAGAACGATTAGAGCGAAAGCAAATTCTTTTTTAACGTTAGTCATTATTTTAGAGAGATTTGACAAATTTGAAAGTAGATTTTCCGTAGTAAATGACTCAGGGAATCCAAACTACTGTTCAGGAAGAGTAAGTTCTTAATCAATATTAGCAGTGCAAAAATCACGAAACTTCAGCCGAAGTGCGGAGTTTGCCTTGTGGGCGCTGCGCCTTCTGAGCGGCGTCTAGCTGCATGATAATTTACAGCAGCATTTGCTGCTGCAAGTCAAAAACTTGAGAGAAGTTAACCTAAAATTACCGTTGTTATCAAGATCACCTTTTTCTGTGACGGTTCTTCCCACACTCTAGATCAAATAAATATTGCTTTTAGAATTACCGAACTCCTCTTGTAATTTTATGAAACCCCCGACTCATAATTTAATAATTAAAACAAGCATTTTCTTTTCCTCCGTCGAGAATAATGCTGTCACCATTGCAGTGTAATCTAATAGCTATCAATCCAAGGTTCATCGGTATCAGCTCCTTGATCGGAGCAGACTTGTTAGAGTTTGAATTTTTAGCAGAAATTTGTTTTTGACACCTAAAACATTACAACCACTGATACCGAGCGTGAAATGACCCATTAATTAAAACAGTCAGGCCAAGACCCTTCAGTTATATCGTGCACATTTTTTTTCCATTTCAGTCTATGCACTTACCTGGCATCAAACGTTTAATAGAATCAATAAATGATGATTTTCCGGCGCCTTCGTCTCCTAATACTCCAAGATAGACAGGTTCCCCGGCCTTTATGTCTCTTATTTTTGTGACTTTTTCTTCCATCGCAGCTAATGTGGAAAAAATGTGAAAAAATGATGGTACGAATGGTAAAAAGGAAAGGAAAAAGAAAATAAAAAGGGAACATGCGCTCAAAGAACAATATTTCTTTGAATGGGAGTACTTATTTAGACTGCTAGTTTAATTGTCCCTCTTCCTTCAATTTGGCGCAAGTCATTTTTGCAAACTCTGAACAAAAACAATCTATGTTCGGCCAAGCATAATTTGATTTTTTTTTTCTGTGTGTGGGACTTGATAGATGAGCCTACTGGGCATCTATCAACATGAAAACTTTTCGAAATATTTTGAAATATAATTGTTTTTATCATTTTTTTTTCAAGAGTATAACGTTTTTATTGATACACCCTGTGTATATATATATAGCAGTCGGGAGCGAGAATGAAGTAGCCTAAGCAAGGGTAAGACAGCTCCCATGAATGTCCTGATTGAATATGATTTTTGTAATCAATCAAAAAAGTCACTTTATATTTCAAACTAAAGAGCAAAATGTGATTGTCACAATTGATCAGCTTCAGCGTTTTTCAATTCCGATAGACAGAAATTGTGTAGACCCCGCTGTGATTTTCTTCTCAAAGTCTCACAAAAGCTCGCCTGCGCGAGACTGAATTATTCAGTGAACTTGAATCGCTGTAACAACTCCTCGTCAGCACATTCGTAGGCGCTGTAGACTGACTGCAAACGAAATTATTCACCTTCACAACTGAGACACTTCCCCTATGTGCAAAAATATTTCTTTGAAATGGTAATACAAACACTCTAAGTTCACTGATGAAGAAACATGTATCCAAAAAGTTAGTGCAGTCATAACAGTACCCTTTTAATCATTAAGATTTTTTTTTTTTTCATAGTCCTTTTGGAATGTAATATCGACGTGATATTTTCTTTGTTTTCCTTCTGTTGTTTACAATGTTATACATGAAATACAGAATATGGACTTACCCTTCGGAATCCAATATTTTTCTCTCACTTTCCACAAGACACCGATGATCATAAAGATGAATATTGTGCATACTACGCTTATGATTGTAGTCCGTGTTGCATTATTACCTACTGCATAAAGAAAGGGAAAAAGAAAAAAAAAAACAGAATATTTGCCTGCAACAGATTCATAGTGCCCCCCCCCCAGTCATATTTGTTACGACGAGATTTTTCTGAAAAACAGCCGATCGCTCATCAGCATGTAAATCTATGACAATATCAAGGAGTAAAAACGAGTGAAGGAGAGTGATCCATAGGCGGATCCAGATGGGGGCGAAGCGGCCGCGCCCCCCCCCCCTTATTGGCGGAGCAAAACAAAGAGAAAAGAAAAGAAAAAAAAAAGAAAAAAAAATGAAGAAGAAGAAGAAGAAGAAGAAAGAAAATGAAAGGGATTTGGCAAAATTTTCACTTGCGCTCCATGCTCGCATGCTTTCATCTTGAGAGTTATTAGAAAGAATTACTAAGAAGTATGATTCATTTTATGGGGATTTTTCCGCTCAAGCTTTGCGATCGCATATAAGGGGAAGTTGATTAGGTTATCATCAGTTTTACAATGAGTTCAGAAAAATGAGAGGCAAAATAGCTCTGCCTTCAGGTTATTGTAAACTATATTTTGGCTCTCGCTTCGCGCTCGCAATTGTCACTTCCTCAGAAAGGGCCACTATTTCCAATGTCGAACCACAGTAAAAATCCTAGGTACAGGACTGACAGAGACTTACACCCATAATGTAAAACTAGGGTAGAGGTACCATTCCCGATCGACAAATTCGCGATTGCTGTCGGTAAAAAAAAGAGAGAGAGAGAGAGAAAACAAAGGAGAGGGAATAGGATGAAGGGGAAAAAGAAAGAAAAAGAGGAGTAAGGTGCCCGGCGAGATCGGCTTATTTGCTTGTTCAGTTTGATAACGAAATAACACCGGTACCACGAAAGAGAGTATATATTTTTCCTCGCTCGCTGCGCTAGGTCGTAAGTTCGGAAAGCAACATATTCGGCAGGTGAGATGAACGAATATATAATCTAGATACTTTTAGGCAAATCACTTCTAACACAAAAAATGTATATTTTTTCCCCGCTCGCTTGCATAATACAAGATGGTCTTTGAAAGCAAATAAATTAGGTAGGAGAGGTGACCACATATTTAAAAATAGATATCTTAAAGGCCCACCGTGTATTTTGATGAAGAACTTTCACTTCTACCATGAAAGGGAGTACATAAAGATGGATTTGGGAAAGCAAACGAATTCGGCAAGCAAGGTGACCAAATGTACCTGCACAAACAGAAAAAAGGTTAGTTATCTCATAATTAATACCATCGTGTATTTGGATGAAAATTAACACTTCTACCGTGAAAAATAGTAAATAGATTTTTTTCCTCGCTCGCTCGGATTAAATTTAACTCGTGATTAATACCATCTTGAATTTGAATGAAAATTATCACTTTTACCATTAAAAGAGTATAAAGATTTTTTCCTCGCTCGCTGCGCTCGCTCGGATTATATTTAAATACCAGATTGTATGGAAAAGCACACGAATTTGGCAAGAGAGATGACAAAATGTACCTGTATACATAAAAGTCACATATCTCATGATTAATACCATCGTGTATTGGGATGAATAATTATCACTTCTACCATGAAAAATAGTATACAGATTTTTTCCTCCCTCGCTGCGCTCCCCTGGATTAAATAATTACAAGATGCCACGGAAAAGCTAACGAATGCGGTAAGCGAGATAACCAAATACACCTGAATACATATGAAAAAAAATCAGATATCTCATGATTAATACCATCGTACATTGGGATGAAGAATTATCACTAATACCATCAAAAAAATATAGTATATAGATTTTACCTCGCTCGGATTAAATTATGATACAAGATGGTTTGGAAAAGCAAACGAATTCAGCAAGCAAGGTGGCAATATGTATATGTATGAATAAGATATCTCATAGTTAATTATTCAGTGTAAATTTGGATGAAGAATTATCACTTCTACCTTGGGGAAAGGTATATTTTTTTCCTCGCTACGCTCACTCGTATGATATCAAGATTTAGGATGGTCTTTGAAAGCGTATCAGGCGAAAGAGGTGACCAAATAGGCCGATGTTATCTTTAAGCCCATCATGTAGTTTGATGAACTATCAATTCTACGACAGAGAGTGTATATTTTCCTCGCTCACTACGCTCGTTCGTATTATATTTAGACACAGGGTGCTCCGGAGAGCAAACACAGTCGGCAAGTGAGGTGAATAGTTATATCATTTAGAAGAAAAAATGTGATAGAGGCACACAATGCCCCGTGGGCTTTATACGGTTGTATTTATCGGGATTAGTGGTCGGTAATCACTGGCATTGTTTATTTGCAATCTGGCCTCTACACCCCCCCCCCCCCCATTTAAAAAAAGTCTAGCGACGCCCCTGACGATTTTTTTTTTTTCATTTGGGAATCTCAAAAATTTTCAGCTCGTGCTTATCCATCATTTCCTTTTTACTCAGGAAAAGCAGTTTTATAATTCCTCAATTTAAAGATAACTATTTCAAGATATTATAGGCGCATCTATCTCTGTGTATGTGTGTGTGTGTATGTGTGTATTTGTGGGGGGGGGGGGGGGGAAGACCACAACATATTTTCATTTATTACGCCACTGAGTGCAGCCTTAACAACATACGTTTCTAATCGGTTCGAGCAGTTTTTAATAATTTCGCCCCCCCCCCTACTGAAGAATGCTGGATCCGCCCCTGGTGATCCCACATGATCCTGCTTGATTTGCTCAAGGGTGAACTTCGTCAATAACAAAGGGTTTGAGAAAACGTTTGCAATATGGGTTTTGTTTGATTGTTGTTGTTGGGTTTTAGCTCATCCAGCCCGAATGTGCCAGATGAGCTTATGCCGTAGTTTGGGTGGCGTTCGCCGACGGATCCGTCGTCTGTTAAGCTGTTAAAACGCACCCCGCGCTATAGTGTAACTTGTCGGGTAGGTTGCTAAAAAAATAGTTTTTTCTGCTAACGCGTAAAGCGTATGGCGAATGTGTATATACAACACGGTGGAAGGACGGACAAGAGTGTGTTGTGTTCGTGGTCTTCTATGATACCAAGCAGATGGACAGTTCCTGATAATTCGGTACCAGCAGTAAGCAGGGGCAGCGCTCGGGGGGGGGGGGGGGGTAGGGGCATATATTTTTTTTTCTTGTTTCAAGTGCTAAAGAGAGAAGAAGAAAGAAGAGTATGGACAAGAGAGGACAAGATCATTCAACTATAATAACCTTATTTGTTCATTTAAAATGGATATTAACTCGCCCGTGGGCGATTTTTTAAGACCCCCCCCCCCTCCCTTATTTTTTGCCAAGCAATATGTTTTCCCCTATAGTTCATAAAATAGTGGCAGTATCTATTTTTATCAAATCCCCAGTGCTTTTATGAAACAAAAAAAAATATACACGAAATAGCACCATCTAATGAAAAGTGTGAAAGCTCCCGCCCCCTGTGGTCGCTTCACTTCCTCGCTTACCCCCCCCCCCTTCCTCTTTCTCACAACTCTGGATCCAGCCACGACTCTCAATACTCTCTGTGACTGTGACCATAAGTGTAGATATTTGTGATGTTAATCATGACTTTGTCCGGTCTTCCATTTTTTTTCCTTTTATCCGAAAGTTATGACCGAGTCACAGATAGTAGCAGGTTAACGTGAGAAAGATCATGTAGCGTAATTCTAGATCAGGATTACATTCACATCGATTTCACAAAATATTGGTCTAAATCTGAATTAAAAGAAAGAAAAGAATGTCTTCAGTTCTTAATTCTACATGTTCACGTGCAATAATAAGGGTGGGACTGCCCCTCCAACTCCTATTTTCCACAATACCAGAGAATTTAGATCTTCTCTCGGTAGTGTTCTCGTAATTTGTGTTGTATACCAGAAGAGTGTTTAATATTGAAGGCAAAGAGGCATAGTTTTGAAGGTTTGATCGCATTGTATTTAAATTATTCTTACAGGTATACTCTATTACTTTAATAAAAAGCCTAAAAAGACTGCTTTGAATTTGATCTACTTCTAAGATTTAAGAAATAAAAAGTAAGAATAGTATTCAAACATGCTAATAATATTTGAATTGATTGATTCGATTTGATTTATTTATTTTCTGTTTCGCAGTGTATACAAAAACGAATATATAAATTCGGTAATCTAGTTAAGACAAAAGTAATAGAACATGTAGAATGAAATAACGTTATAAAAGAAAGAACGGAATTATTGAGATACTGAACAAAATAAAGTTGACATTGGCTGAAAAAAAAGTAAAACGGAGGGGCAAGCTAAGAAAAGCAAAGCCCCTGAAACTCTGCGGTCAAAGGCAATGAAACTTGACTTGGCCTTGTTGCGGGCCTTTCCATTTTTTCCTCTGCCAGACATGATGCTTTCCTGAGTTGAACATTTGATTGAAATTGCCTGCAAAATCTAACCTGTCTATGATGAATACGACAAGATTCTAAAGCTATTAAACTGAGAGGTGTTGCTGGAAAGTTGGGCTGCAATCAACTGAAAACAGTGCGCCTTCAGCAGTTTGGGATTGGGGGACAAACTTCCAAGGAGCGCATCATTTTAGAGGCTCAAGTCTTCTCACCCGTAATGCACAACATAACTATATTTCACTTTTTCCAATTCATTTTCTTGAATGAACTATAATTTTGTTATATTATCAATACTAGGTTTATTTCTTTGACTATTTTTGTTTTGTTTTTGTTTTTGTTTATTTTTGTTTTTTGGCTAAAAAATGTTGTGTTATTATATCATTATTTTGGCATGTTCTGGTAGGGAGCTTTTAGGAGGGAATACGTGTTTTGCCCCTCCATTTTTTCGTTCGGCAGAGTCATTTGTATGGCCTTTAGACTGCAACTTCGGTCGCATCATGGGTCGCATATACCTGGCCATAAAATGCAACCTGCCCAAAAGTGTAACACAAGCCTCTTCAAAGAAATAACCTTCTCGTAAATTGTAAAATGCCTAAAGTAACCTGTCGCTATAGTAAAACCTGCCCCTCTTCTTCAAATATGTATTCTTCCCGCGGGCTGCAGAACGTTTTTGGTTTTTGTACGAATGGGGGCTGATACCCAGACTGGCTGGTTTTTAGGGGTAGAGCCCCCTAATACTCTCGTGTTTCGGTGTTTGTACGGTTTTTTCGAGCCCATATACGCAATTTAAACAGCGCTTTTTCGCCGTATAATTTTATAGGGTTTCCTCATAATTTCATATTGTAACATTTTCCCAAGTTTAGCCCAAATGGAGAGGTAGGCTGCAGCCCCTTCCCTTGTTTCCGCGTTCCCTGAACAGTTATCAGGCTTTAAGCTTCAGCTTTTTAATAGCCACATCCCAAAAGTGTAACCTGAGTCGTAAGTGCCTTTTAAGATATCTCCTGACCGTAAGTACAGCCTGCCCAAAATCATGAAGATAGTAGCATGGGTCTCTTAAAAGTAATCCTATTACCTTCTTGCCTTGATGTATAACCTAGTGTTTTTTACTTTTGTACAGAGTGGCCTTGAAAATGGCACCTTCACTTTAAGCCCAACCTCCTCGAAAATGTAACCAGGGTCTCTTGTACACATTATGGCCTTTAAATTGTCACGTAACTAAATTGTAACCTGCCGAAAATGTAACTTGGGTTGCATATGGCTTTTAACGTATACCTGGCCCTAAGGTGCAACCTGCCCAAAAGTGTTACTCAAGTCTTTTAACAAGGAGATGATATTCTCGTAATTCATAACTAAATGCGTAACCCACTGACCTGCCCCTATAGTATCACAATCATGTCCCTCTCCCCCAAACCTTTCCCCTTCCCGGCACGCGGTTTTCCAGGGAAGGCGGGGGAGGGGGGGGGGGGGGGGGTAAGGAGCCAAAGCCCAAACAGGCGGGATCGAGGGAGTGGAGCCCCTAATGCTTTCTATGGTTTTGCGAGCATAATAATAAGAAATCTTAGACAGCGGGTTTCCCCCTTTTGCCTATAGGGGTTATTCTATTGTGCAACTTTTCCCCATTTTCAGCGGAAATGGGGCGGGCAGTCTGCATTTCCCCTACCCCCTTTGCACCAACTTCTTGATCCTATAATGGTCTTATATTACTCATCGTGATCAAGTAAAACGACAGAGCAAACTATTATATGTTTTTGTTTCGTAAAGTATTTGTATTTGTATTTGGACTTTTTCTATTCATGCTAATTCTGATACAAAAGTTTAGGGCTTTTCCACATTATTGTTAGTTTTATCCATTAGGCTATAATTATCAATGTATTAGTGAGATCCCATCGCTACCAATCAGTTCTAAGCACCTTAGAATAGACAAGACTGTAACGTTTGCAACACGCTTGGTGTGCCTTGCCAGTTATATGCAATGGCGGCGATTTCAGGGAACGAGGGGGGGGGGGGGACGAAACACGGAAGGCCACCGAGGAAAATTTGTTTTGAGGAATGAAAGGGGAATGATCGAAATATTCTGCCGCAATTTGTTACTCACACTAGAGTATGCACACCCTCGCTCGCGGCCCGCTTGTACACACTGACATACTTTTTTTCTTAAGCGAGCCAAAACCAACAGCTTTTGCTATAAAGAGCCTTATTTTGCCATCAAACTAAACTCTAGGCCTATAAAATGTTTAAATGGTACTCTCTTAAAAAAAAAAAGTGAACGCGTTTACTATGGGGTGAATTTAAGAAAAGAGTGCATTTAGAGTGAATTAAGCATGTTAAGAATAAGAATTGTGATATTCACCCTCTTGAGGGATGACCTCAGTGATCATTCAAGGTTTCTGAATGATTCATGAGGTCACTTTTAAAAGAGTTAATTAAGAGTGAATGTCATGATTTTTACTCTTAATTCACTCTAAATGCACTCTTTTCTTGAATTCACGCCTAACAGAGTGAATGCGTTCACTCTTTTTAAAAGAGAGTAGGCCTATATTTTGGTCACCTCACGCAAAATAGGAAAATGAAAATATTAGTTCTAAGCTTTACAAATCGAGGAGGTAATTCAACGATTACAGTCGAAAAGGGCTCTGAAAGGGGCATTCAAAAGTGACACCAGTCGGACGTAAACTTTAATCCGACATGAAATGAGCACTATAACTGGTAAGGGCATATTGTATAAAAGTGGCACCTATCAAATGAGAAAATGGTACTGCAGTATCTTGGAAGGAAAAGGAGCAATAGCTTATGAGAAATCATAATTATGTCCGTCCGTGTATCACATTTGAAATTTTGAACCAGCCCGAGCTGAGAATCAAAATTAAACAGATCACTTTAAAACTTTAACACATTCGCTCGTTAACAGTAGAAATTTTATAAAAAGAGAAAGGGACACTTTTTAGAAGTAAATGGGGGCACATATAATAAGAAGGCACGGTACTTAAAAAGGGAGATGTAGTCATTAGCACATTTAAACAGGGAAACTCAGAAGTAAAAAAACAAAAAACAAAACAAAAAACAAAAACGGCACTTCTAAGAACAGAAAGGGAGAAAAGAAAGGAGGAAACACGGAAAAGGTTAATAAACAGACTTTAAAAGGGGCACTTATTAGTCTTATTAAGGGGTGAACTAAGAAAAAAAGTGGGGATTATAACAAAAGCAAAACCGGTCAATGTATTTGTAAGAAAAAAAAGAGCACTTAACACGTTTGTAAGTGGCATTTTTCATGGGTAATATTGAGATCTTTTGTGGCTCTTGATAGAGTGAGGGGCCCTTCTTCCGGGAGAGTCGCCCCTCAACCAGTGATAGTATAATCGTTTCCGGTTGCAAAGTTCACTGGACGGTGATAGCATGAAAATAGTCAGATATAGAGAAGCAGTGAAAACTCATTTTAAAAAGTAATAAACTTAATGCTGTTGTCATTATCATTCATCAAAACCATCATTATTATTATCGTCATCATACCATTGTCATTGATACTGTTATTATAGAGGAAGCGTGATAACGGAAGGAAATAGAGGGAAGGGGAAACGAGAAGTGTAAATGACGTGAAAAATTACTATAAAAATATTCAAAGGAAAACAAATTGAACGGAGAAAATACATCAGAAGTGCTAATAAAAAATCAACCACGAAACAAAAGAAATGGCAGATAAGGTGAATCATGATAAAGAGGGCCAGGAAAGGGGAAGAAAATAAAAAAGTAAAGGAACAGAAGCACGAAGTTAACCTAGAGCACAGAAAAAAGACGTAGAAAAAAAAAGGGGAAGCGAAATTTACGAATTAGAATGTAAACAGAATTGGAGGAGAAGAGATGAGGGGCAAGAGGAGCGATAGAAATGGGAAGTGAAAGGAGGTGTGAAGGAGAAAGATAAGAGGAAATGAAGAACTTGTAAGCTTCGAATGGGAGGAGAGGAGGAGGAAGATAAACAAATGAAGAAAAATGAGAAGTGGGATATGCATGGGAACTAGGAGGAAACAAAAGGGAGGAGGAGAAAGTTACTATCAAAGCCACTAACTTTTAAAAATCTGCATGGCCCTACATGCTATCAGTGTATGTAATATTGTGTTACTATGAACATGATGAAGCCCTATAAATCCACTTCAAAAACATCATGTACTAGTACTTGACAAAAAGCAAAAATATACAAGTGACCAGTAATGCTAGACCTTTTTCGCCCTATAGAATGTATTGACAGAAGCATATGCCTGCCCTGTTTAGCTTTTCAAATGGTGGAATTCAGTGACAGATATCTTGATAACATCCTCTGATCTAAAAAAAATCAAATAGCAAAATCTGAGGAAAGGAACGGAGAAAAAACAAAGAGAACAAGAAGAGCCCAAGCTGACGTGACGGGACATTACAACGTAGATAAAGGAACTATGTGAGGACTTAAATTGTAACAGACATACAAAACACACATAGAAGATATGCATATAAATATTACATGCGAGAGAAAGAGGGGCTGGATCATTAGTATCATGACGGACAGGGACAAATCAGGATCAGAGGAAGACAGAGAAAAACTAGAGGCTAGTTCTCAGCAGTGAAGAAGGCATCAAACAAGCGAACAAGAGAGTGCAGAAAGGATTGAATAATAGAATAAGAGAAAAAGGAGAGAGAGAGAGAGAGAAAGAAATAATTGAACAGAGAGACATAGAGAGAGACAGAGGAAGGGATGAAGCTTAGAACTTGCCCTCAACCAACCTGACCCTGCATGTGTGTATACCATAGTACCGTACACATAGCAGTGCGTGTACACATTTTCAGCAACTTAACCGGCGAGTTACACTTTTAGAGGCGTATCACAGCTTAACAGTCGTCTGACCATAATTTCAAAATGCCTCTTTTTTGTCATTTCTCTTCCGATTTCATGTCCGGTTGTTCTGTTTGCTTTACAAATACCAATAGGTTGGGGATTCGAAACTTCTACACAAAATTCTGAAATTCATTATGCTAATTTACGCCAATTTATTCTTTTTATAAAGAAAGAGGTTCCTCTCCTTCAATTCACTTTCAATTCAAGCGTGTTTATTTCTCATGTATCATATATACATATCAAACAAACAGAAATTACAATATAATAAAAATGGTATATAAACACTAAAGCAAGTTAGCAATAAGTCTTAGATACATATACAAACCTATAGCATAATTACACAGGAAATAGAAAACATGAGAAATGGGGAACTAAAAAAAAAAGCTTGCAAAACATCAGTTCCTCGGTGATTAAATACAATTTGCAAGTAATAAAGTCAGAATGAATTTGTCTATACCAAATTATGGAGCATTATACATTGCCTAGTAGAAAAATGAAAATATAAACATCAAATTAGAGGAAAAGGAGGCTGTAAAAAGAGAAAGATAAACGTGAAAGAAGGAAGAGAGAAGGAATATAAAAGGAGGAAAGGAGAAGAGAAAAGGCATAGATGTGAAGAGAGGGTTTCACGTGTCAGAAATTTCAAGCTAAATAGCGGCTATGTAAGAGAATAGGAAAAGAAGAATTAGATGTACGATTGTAAAATCAATTGTTTTAACTGTTTTTGAAGGGGGAGAGCCGTGAAATCAATTTGAGAGATGGATGAATTTCATTCCAGTACTTAGGTCCAGTGAAGATTACAATTTTGGGGGGCAAGGGATGTCCGTAAAAACGGAGAATGATACATTTGATTGTCGTGTGGGATATGAGTGTATTTCATAATTCCTTGTGAAAATAGCAATAAGAGAGGAGAAAATTATAGAGATCTTCTATACTAATATTTTCTTGTTAAAGAAATAAGATGTCGGTATGAGAACGAAAGTGAACATTATGTATTATTCTCAGGATTCTATTACTGAGAGTCTTTGAGGAGTTGCCCCACGCTAAGATTCCATATGTTAAATAGGGATAAATAAGTGTCCTATAAAGCGACAATAAAATCTAAAAGGGAAACATATGCTTTGATTTGTTAATAGCGCCAATATTTCTTGATACTAATCTACACAAGTAGTCTATATGAAATTTCCAAGAGAGTTTATCGTCAATAAAGATCCCAAGAAATTTAGTACATTGAACCCGTTGAAGATCTTTTCCATTAATATGTACAGGGCCTGGGAGAGAGTTAATGGAATTATCAAATATCATGTAATGTGTTATGTTGATATTTAAGGATAACTTGTTTGCTCTTATCCAGTCTTGTACATAAACTAATTCGGAATTAATTTTATTCAGGAGAATTTGAGGATCGCGTTAGGGGAGGAAAATATTAGAGTCATCAGCAAATAATATAAATGATAAAATATAAGAATATTTTTTTGAAATCATTATAAGGTATAAATCAGGTATTACTTAATAGTTTTAGTTGAAGATGTTGGGTTGTTGATATATGTCAATTGTTTTCTTTCGATCAGATAGCTCCTGAACCACTTCTCCTTCATTTGTTGACCAAAATTTAACTGTTTGTTTGTCTGCTCTATCTGGTAGAGCTACATGAGGTAAACAAAAACTTCTCCAAGGAATTTTGAAATTTTGGTCTCAAATGCTATGTATGCCAATTTAGGCAAAATTTATTCAAAAATCACAAAAAGTGATTTTTCTCCTACATTTGGCAGATTCTAATCTTTATTTCACTGGATAGAACTACATGAGGTACTAACAACTTCTACACAGAAATTTGAAGTTTTGCCTGAAATTTGTGCTAATCTATATAAATTTAGTCAAAAATTGCCCCCCCCCCCCCAAAAAAAAAAATGGCTCATGTTATTCATTTGTCGAACAACTTTTTTTTTTTCATTTGGTGAAACTATAGGTTTTCCCGCCCAATTTTGTCTTCATTGCATCCGATTAAACGATGCGATCATGTAATTTTGAGCAAATTTGAGTGATCACCGTGGTCAACAATCAAAAAGCTAGGTATTTAATTCAAATTAATTTTCTTAGCATGCGACTTCATGATTTCCTCACACAAACGTGTAAACAAGCGCGTTCAAATAAAAAATGCATTTCAGATGCATTCAAATTCGCACCAGCTCCGCCCTGGTGAACGAAAAGGAATTCAAATTCACGAATAGGCAAGCATTTAAAGCATTTGGGCAGTGTTTTTCGATTCAGCATGTGTTCTTTGATATGTTTGAAGAAATTATGAGACTACATCTTTGCCTCATATTGAAATTTATCGTTCCTCTGATAAACCGTCATGAAAGCATGTAAAAATTATCAGTTATTGTCAGTGATTGTGTAAAATATATCCATACTCTTATTGAATAATCTCAAGATGGAAGAAGAAATTAGAAAGAAAAGAAATATATGACATATGATTTAAATAAACCTTTAGATGAAACTTTGAAAATGAAAAGGATATTTTATGAACAATTACACTGAAAAGGGAATATGTCGTGAAAATGAGGTGAGGTAATGAGATAATGAGGTAATGAACTCCAGAACTTGTTTATGTTAAATAAATTTGAAAGTTCAAAGTGCAAAGGTGTGT
This sequence comes from Echinometra lucunter, assembly GCA_029962745.1. Taxonomy (NCBI): domain Eukaryota; kingdom Metazoa; phylum Echinodermata; class Echinoidea; order Camarodonta; family Echinometridae; genus Echinometra; species Echinometra lucunter. Next base: position 140,919 of record JAPZVO010000030.1, read on the forward strand.
GCCTATAAATGAAACTGAAATTGGTATTTGGGATGAAACCTAACTCTTGTCGAGTTGGCGCGAAATCGAATGACAAGTTCGCGTCGTTAAATTGAATGAAAATCTCTCTAAATTGAATGAAATAAATTTAAAAGGAATGATATAAAAATAAATTGAATGAAAATGAACAATGAGAAGAGAGAGTTGAGGAAAATCATTCAAACTTGAACGTCTATTCATGAATTCGGATGCAACTCTGATGAAATTGGGCAGGAAAACCTGTAGATAATATACACCGTGAGAACTTCTACACAGAATTTTGAAATTTTGTCTCAAACATTATCAATGCTAATATTTGCAAATTTATTCAAAAATCACATACAGAAAAAAACCTGCCTCTTCTTCATTTATGGACCAATTTGGAGTTGTTGTTGTTTTGTTTTCAAACGTTATTTATGCTAATCAATGCAAATTTATTCAGAAATCACAAAATGCTTCTGAACCTTCATTTGTTGACTTGCAGAAAAGTACTTACATGCATCTCTGATATATGTCAATGTTTCATTTCAGCTAGACATTTAATCCGATCTATAGGCTACTTCCTATTGCGTACGTGATACATATCTTGATTATTCGTTTCAGTGTCATTTCGTTGCAAATTATAAATTTTGTGAATTAATTTATCTGGATGCTGATTAGCGCCAAATGCGTCATTGATGTGCTCTTTAGTTTTAGTCCCAAGGCAAAATATTGTTTTAGGTTCATAGCGCAATTGGTAATTTGATAAGTATACGATATGCATAGGAGCAATTTTCTACGGAGCATGACCATACAAACCACACACAAAACGGCTTTTATTATGTCATGGAAGAGCTACAAAGAAAGATCTTTATGAAGACAAACCAATACACAAGAGTGAATATGAGTGTAGTAATTTTTTGTCTATCCAGTGAAAGTCGAATGATCATATTTCCATTTAAATATTTTACAACATTATTTTCAAGGCGATCAGGTAGCATTCCCAAATTATTATGCTGGTGAAACTAAAGAATTATTTCTAAAACCATTAAATAAAAAAATCTGTGAAATCGGCAATAAAATATGAGAAATGAAATACCTTTTGCGGGATAAACTGCAATCGTGTAGTTTGCCATCCCATCGACTGCCAAACCTTTACCTACGCAAGTAAAATGTTGTTTGTTCGACTTGACGTGAGATGTGTCAACGTTTACAGTCAAAGTTTGGTCAAAGATTCCATTTCCTCTTTCCGTTGTTGTCAAAGTCGATTCATTCATCAATTGTTTCCATTGTTGAGATGACAGGGGTACTACCCAGGTAAGATCAACCAATGGCTTTGCACCAATAACTGTACAGGTAAGTTGAATGCTACGATCATCTGATGTCGCGTGGAAAGAACAGGGTTCAGTTATCTCGTCAGCAGAGATGTCATCCTCACATTCCCCAATGCGTACAAATGGTCGTTCTGCTATCACTGTCATAAAGAATCAATATACATTTTGGTTAAGTGACTAACTCGGTAGAATTGCAGTCCACGAGACTGGCATGGTATCGTAGATGGATGCGTCCCCACGTGGTGAATATGGTGGCCCTGAAGTACGCTCGATAACAGGTCATGTGCGACGTGAATTTTGCGACCTAGTTGTGAAATTCGCGATTTGGGTCACCAATTTCGTGATCCATGACGTGAGATTCATGACCCGGGACCCGAAATTCGTGACCCGAGACGCGACCTTTGCGACAAGGGTTGCAAAATTCACACCCTGTAGTCGCGAAATTCTTGACTTTTGGTCGTGAATGTCATGACTTTGGGTCACGAACTTCGCGACTTAGGTCGCACATTTGATGACCTACCTCGTGAATTTTTTGTTCATGGCTGAGCGGGACCGTATGAATCGATCACAATATAAGTCTTACTGTTACCGGAAGAAGATATTGAGCGGGAGAAGATGATCCGTTTTTGCGTCGTTGACGTTGTCATCTTAACTCTACCGTATATCAAAAGATAACAAAGAAGAACTTCATCAAGTCAGACTTCCATCATCGTCGACACCATGTGTTGACCGCTGACACAAAGTCACACACATGCACGTCATCGTCACATATTATGTTGAAGGATTAACATCCTTCGCACTCGCACCGCTCAGCCATGTACAAAAAATTCACGACTTAGGTCGTGAAATATGCCACCTAACTCGCGAAGTTCGCGACCCAAAGTCATGACATCCACGACCAAAAGTCATGCATTTCGCGACAACAGGGTGTGAATTTATCGATGAAAATTTAAATTGGAATGAACATATACGTTTTGACTACCTCTATCTCTAGGAATGTTGGTATACTTTATAAAATAAGGAAAATTATCCCTTGCAAAACGCTCACCATGCTCTATAATTCATTGATATTACCGTATATAACATATTGCAACTTAGTATGGGCCAGCAGCAACAAAACAAAACTCCACCCTATCCACTTATTGCAAAAGCAAGCCCTTCGCATTTGACTGGTTCACAATATTTATCTCACACAAGACCAATATTTTACGAACTGAAAACTCTAACCGTATTCGACATTTATTCATTACAAAGTCTGTTATTTATATTTAAGTATTTGAATAAAATACTTCCTCTTTCATTTCAAAACTTTTATACTTTAAATAACACTATTCACCCCTACCCTACTCGAAATTCCTCTAATCTTCATGTAGTTAACCCTAAGTTACTTATTGCCCATAGATCCGTAAGACACCATGGCCCAGACCTATGGAATCCTCTCCCAGAATGCATCAAATCCTCTTGTTCACTCTACTCATTTAAAGCGAAAGTTAAGACCATGTTGCTATCAGAATATTCACGGTAAAATTTCTGTGTTAGCTCCTCAGTCTTTTTCACAGTATCATCCTTTCTACCATTTTTGCCATTACCGATATCATGATCAGCATCGTCATCTTCATCATCATCTTCATCATCATCATCATCATCATCATCATCAGTATTATCATCGTCATCATTTTCATCCTCTTCGTCGTCATTATCCTCTTAATACAGGATTTAGTTATTTTTTTTTCCATTCTGCTTATTTGATATGGTTATCTATTTCATAATTTTGGGGCTGCCATATTTTCAAGCACATCGCTTATAATGGCAGTCCTTCTTCTGCAAATAATCTTATTTTTGATCAAATATTATGTTTAACTGAATTACAAAAAAAAATGACAATTGTTTCGTAAATGATTATTACAAATATTATGTTTTATGATTCATTGTAAAAAATCTTTTGTATCTTATTTTATGTATGTTATCTGAAGAAATTGCGCATAAATCAAAGCAGAAGAAAATAAATAAATCAAATCAAATCAAATCAAATCAAATTTTGCAACCCAAACTGGCCACCAAAGTCCTATATATGGGATAAATAAGTATCTATGAGGCATGTTTGACCACTCTTTGCATTAGTTTTGATAAGAATTATTCTTAAAGAAGCTATGCTTGTATTTCAAAATCTATAAATAGGTCCAAAATGAGGGCGCTCCTCAAAATGGCAGCCAAAATACCATATCATGTGTGTATACGGGTTAAACAGGCATCCATGAGGCATGTTTGACCACTTTTTGCATTAGTTTTGATCGGAGTTATTCATAAAGAAGCTACGTTTGTATTATAGAATCTATAAAGTGGTTCAAAATAAGGGCGCTTTTCAAAAATGGCCGCCCAAATCCCATATAAAGTGTATATTTGGCTTTAAAAAGCATTTATGAGATGATTTTGACCACTTTTTGCATTATTTCTAATTAAAGTAATTCAAAAAGAAGCTACATGTGTAACACATAATCTATGAAGAGTTGCAAGAGGAGGGAGCTTTTTAAAATGGCCTCCAAATTCCAATGTTATAACATTTGGGAGTCTAACGATGCTTTGAAGCAGATTTGTCCAGATTTAGATTAGTTTTGTTCACATATCTGCAACAACAAACCATGTGATTGGCAAAAAAAGTCTATCAATAAGGCCCCTTTTCAAAATGGCCGCCAAAATTTTGGATAATGACACGAAAATGTATCAGCAAGTCTGTGGCAAAAATACATTTTAATATTAATACTTTTTCTTTTGAACTATTCGTAATTATTTGAGGGTTGGCAGTCGGGTTTATATTCTCAATGCCATCATGATTGCAATAATATTTCAACTGAAGGTCATCATAACTTGTTGGTGTTTTCCGTTTACTATAAGATAATACTGACATAAATACATTTTCAACATTTTATACTTTTCCGATTTCTCTATAATTTGTATCTTCATGTAGGATATTCAAGAATAAACGAAAAGACCCCTCACCTAGGAAATGCCCCCATAAGTTGTTCAGATTTGTGCAGAAGTTAAGGTACATGGAACTTTCGCTGTTATGTCACAAAGATTTTCAAGTTCTACAAGAACGTTATAAGTTAGAGTGTTTTTTATGACAAGTTTTTAAAACTGCCCTTTTGATTCTCATGTTTGTTTTGTTCCTTTTATTGTTGTTGTTGATTCCTTACATAGAAATACATGTTTTGCTATTTTAAACAAAGATTGCATAATGTTGTTTCAAAACAAGAGATCATATCTTACTCCGATATCATTTAAGTTTGTTTACTTTTGACCTTTCATCCAGTAAAATATCATGTAAGTTTATTCCAGGCCTTTGTCTTGTCATATTTCCTTTTACATAATAACCTTACATTTGCTGTATAGTTGGACAAACAACTGTTCTACTTGTTTTTCTTGAAATAGTTATTTATAATTTAATAAATCATGATGCAACGTACGTTGTGGTTTCCTCTTCTTTTTATGAAGGTCGTAAAAAAAAATGCCGGTACAAACAATATATATTCCATTTCCCACACAGGTATACGATTTGAAAAATGGAAACCCTCATCATAGCTTGAAGTGTGTTCAAGCTTTGATGAAGTGAGGAATGTCCATGTTTGTAATGTTTTACCAACATAAACAAACTGAAATGAATCAGACTAAGATCTGATTTCTTGTTTTGAACCAAAATGAACAATATTATATGGCCTATGTAATGCCACGCATGCGACATAATTTCTATATTGTTGCTAATTTTATTATGACTGAAGCGATTTTCTTGGTATCCAAAACTTTGTATTTTGTCTTCCTTTCACTTTGAAGAGCCCTAATTTATAAATTGGAGACCAAAGTGGAGATACTGGTGTGTTATCATATTATCCCATGAAAGAAAGTAACAGTTTGCTACGGCTGTTAACTTATATATTTGGAAATAATTTAAAATATTATGTTGAAGACATAAATTTACACTTCAGTAATTTTATTTTTAGAAAAAACTAATAAACAATTGTAATATTTCTTAGGTTTACAGGTATACTTTTTTTATATACCGATCTGACTATGATGTAACCTGTGGAATCCTATATAGCACTTGTGTTTTTGATGATTTGTGTTCTTATCATCACTGTTTGACATATTTACACATTTAATGATCAAATTTGTTACCCTACCATATCTTGTCTGGTCACTATCTCCTTTTCAAAGCAAGATCTATTGATGGAATATAGGATTTTCCTTTTTTTTACCAAGCTACTCTGTAAAATGGACTTGGTTATTCATGTCTGCATTAATGTTATGCAGGTATATTACCTGAAAACATAACGACATTGAATTTAACAAGCCGACAGTTCATGCCTTGTATTGTACGTACATAAATTCATTTATTCACACTTTCTTTCTAGTAATTTACTTGTATAACGCCCAAAAGAGCTTAAAATGTTTCAAATATTTTGCTGTCCACAAGTCATATTTCACATAAGCATAAGAAGCGAATATGATGGTTGCCTGTTCAAACATAATTTAAAGTCCCAGGGCATGAACTGTGGGTCTTGGTCTCCATTGTTTGTCATATATACATTTTGCTCTCGGAGAAAGAGATTAAGGATCGCTGGGTTGGTCGGGGTATGAAACTGCCAATTGTTGGTCGAAAAGAAATTCCATTTACTTCACATGCATGTAAATTTGGTTCACATGACGTTTTGTGCGTTCATGGTTTGACCGGCCCAGTGATTTGAAGAAAAAAAAAACACAAGAAAATATAAAATAACTCATTTGTGGTCACAATAGTACCAGATCGTGATGATTGAAAGCAAGTATTCAGGTTTTCGACATACCGGTAACCAATTTCATTTTAAATGAAAAATTTGAGTGTAACGGTGGATATGGCCCGGTTGATGCGGTGTATTCCGGGGGCCCCGCTTTGTTTAAGTACATTGACGTGCCCCTGGAATGAGCTGTGTCTTTCCTCACCTGGTCTACCAAGACCAGATTTTTTTTTTTTTAGAAATTTAAATACCAGTTGTACGTCATGTATTCACTATTTCAATCCTTAAATTCTTGCATACCTTTGTATAGAATAGTGTCCGTCTACTGGGCTCCGACCTGCTCACTTATTTATTCAGTTGTTTTCTTTTTTTATTTCCAGCTTGTACTAGAATGAAGGCATTTTTTAGTTGCTTGAACTCTTAATTGATATCATGGTCATCTCCGGCAATTTCACTGTTGACAATGAATCCCAGCTTCTGTATATAGCATTTTTTTATACAAGGAATGTAAATGCCAGTGCGTAATCTTTCTTTCTTTACATTCAATTTTCCAATGTTTATTAGGAGCAGTGTCATTAAGGTTATTAACGTAATACATATGCTTTTCATCCCCCCAAAAAGTTTTTTTTTTGTTGATCGATAAATTAGGATGACATTAAGTTCTTTATCCAGAGATTTCCTCGACCTCAAACGATTTTATTTCTGATGCTGATAATGTAATGGATTATGAAATCTAAATCTTACGATTGCTCTCACAAAATCACAATGCCAACAGAGCCTCATTTTATATTTTCACTTTTTTCATCTGTTTATTGTGTTTACTCCCTATGTTTTTTATATTCATGTTACTTGTCGATGTTTTTTCAGTTTCTCATTTTCCAAGCTGCATATGGATTCTATACTCTTTCCTCATTTCCTTCCCTCTTTGGTAGTGCCAAAATTATTTTCATATATCATCCTACACGGTCGATTTACTGTGATCTGTTACTGTTATCCAATACATGGTAGAAAGCCCAAATAAGCAGCTACCTTTTCATAACGTAAGTGATGATGATTTTTTTGGATTACATAGCCATATTCATACCGTAAATAGGGATATTTCAGTTAATTCGTATGACAATCTTGTCATGGATAACCTCAATTCCTCATTTGATGAACTTGAGTTTGATTTTGATTTCGATGATCCTGCTCATCGCACCTTTTCCAATTATGTTTCTGTCAATAAGTTTTCTGATATTCTCAAAGATTTAAAAAATAATAGCATCTCTCTTTTTCATGCAAATGTTAGAAGTTTAAATAGACATTTTGACGATCTACTTTCGCTCATAGATAACCAGTCGCAAAATCAATAATTGGCTTAACAGAAACTTGGCTCAGTAGTGATTCATGCCTCCCATTTCATATTGATAATTACGAATTCATTCATAAAAATAGACAAAACAGGGCGGGTGGCGGTGTTGCCTTATATCTTTTTAAGACTTTGGATTTCACTGTGCTTGACGAGATTTCGTTATGCAACCATTTATTTGAATCTCTTTTTGTTGAAATTACTATCCCTGGTAACCGTAATATAATCGTCGGTGTTATTTACAGATGTCCAAGTGCAAATGCTCAAGAATTCCTCCTACATTTAAGTGACTTGTTACATAACACTCATCTTAACAACAAAGACGTTTTTGTAATGGGGGATTTCAATATCGACTTGATGAAACATAATTACAATACTGTTGCACAGGATTTTCTAGAATTAATGCTATCCGCCTCATTCTTGCCACTTATATCGAAACCAACTCGTGTTGCAAACGCCTCTGCCACGTCAATCGACAACATTTTTTCTAATGTCACCTCACATACCGATTCCTACATCGTCCTCTCGGATATTTCCGATCATTTTCCCATTCTAGCTGACTATCCAATTGTTCAAACACTAAACAATGGCAACAGTCGAAGTAAGCGTAAAGTCACTGCAGAAAATTTAGCTCGTCTCGGGATTAGTCTTGAGAATATTGATTGGTCCAATGTCTATTCTAACAATGATGTTGATAGTTCATTTAATTCGTTTTCTGATATAATTACCTCTCAACTAGATCTAAACTTACCTAAGCAAAAAATCAAGTCAAATTATAAAAAAAACACCTAGACTTCCCTGGATTTCGAAGTCTCTACTCAGGTCAATAAATAGAAAAAATAATCTCTACTACAAATTCAAAATAAAGGGTACTGAACAGTCTAAGCAAAAATACACAAACTACAAAAACACATTAACTAGACTTATTCGTTTAGAAAAGAGAAATTATCTTGTTACTCGTTTAAAAAGTTTCAAAAATGATACGCAAAATACATGGAAAGTAATTAAACAGGCAATGAACCAAGTAAACAATAATTGTGATGTTACTAAAATAAACCATGAAAATAAGATAATAGAAGACCCCAAAGAAATTGCAAACATTTTTAATGATTATTTTTCGTCAATTGGAAATAATCTTGCTAAAACTATTCCACCAACAAGTAAAAATTTTAAAGACTTTCTAGGTAATCAAAATCCCAATTCCGTTTTCTTTTTACCAACAAATAAACAAGAAATAATAAAGATTGTTTCGGATTTGAAGAATAAAAACAGTTCAGGATATGATGAAATCAACAATGTTATATTTAAATCCATAATACCGTTTATCGTCGACCCTTTGGTCCATATTTTTAATCTTTCACTATCGTGTGGTCAATTTCCCAATGCAATGAAAACTGCGAAGGTCATTCCACTTTTTAAAAAAGGTGATAAGTTTGATGTTGGAAACTATAGACCTATCTCTTTATTATCTTCGTTTTCTAAGTTATTGGAAAAAATTGTATATACTCGTGTAATTTCGTTTTTTAAGAAGTTTGATATATTTTCTCACTTTCAGTTTGGCTTCCGTGAGAAGCACAGTACCGTACACGCTTTATTGTCTTTTGTTGAGAAAGTCTCTCACTCAATGGATTTATCGTCCCACACTTTAGGTATATTCCTGGACTTCTCCAAGGCCTTCGACACTATTAACCATGACATTTTACTTTATAAACTGTCGCACTATGGTGTGCGTGGGAAGGCCTTGGAGTGGTTCAGGAGTTATTTACTGAATAGGAAACAATATGTATCTTTAAACGAATATGAATCTGAACTACGAAACACCAGTTGCGGTGTACCTCAAGGAAGTTTACTTGGCCCTCTTCTTTTTGTTTTGTACATAAACGACTTCTATAGATCATCAAACTCTCTATCATTCATATTATTTGCTGATGACACCAATATTTTCTTTTCACATAAAGATCCAAACATTTTAGTTGATACAATTAATATTGAGTTATTAAGTATATCGCAATGGATACATGCGAATAAACTTTCACTTAATTTACAAAAGACAAATTACATGCTATTTAGCAACTCTTTAGATTCATTACCTTCAGATATAATTTTAAACAACACACCATTAAAACAGGTTTCTCATACTAAATTTTTGGGGGTCATAGTTGATAGTCATCTTACATCGAAAATGCATATTAACAATGTATGTAAAACTATATCAAGAAATGTTGGTGTTATTAATAAAATGAAATTTCTTTTACCACAATCCTCATTATTTATGCTCTATTCGTCATTGATTTTGCCATACCTGAATTACGGTCTCTTGATTTGGGGTAATACCCATCAAACATTGATAGAAAAGATTTTTATACTGCAAAAGAAGGTTATCCGGATTATTTGCAATGCTCCAATACGCTCTCATACTAATTCTTTATTTTTAGAAAAACAAGATTTTAAAAATTAAGGATTTATATTCATTTCAACTAGGTCAATTTATGTATCAATATAATAGCAATAATTTACCTATTGTTTTTCATGACATGTTTCATAAAAATGAGATCATTCATAAATACCCAACTAGGCAATCAGATGAATTCCATTTACCGCTCTTCAGGACGTTCAAAGCCAAAAATACTTTCGTTTATGAAGGCCCCAAATTTTGGAATTCCCTTCACAACGACTTAAAAAATTCCCCCTCTCTGTTCACTTTCAAAAGAAAGTTAAAATCTTTCTTACTGAAATCCTATAATCACGTCTGAAAAATACATCATCACAGATTTTTTATCTTTATTCACAGTTCCTTTTCAGTCATGCGTTACTTTGCTTCTTGTCTACACTCCTCTCTCTGTAGGCCTAGTTCATATGCAGTTCTCACATTCATTCCTCACCCCCATTCCTCTCTCCCTCTCTCTCTCTTTCATTCATCCGCTTTCTTTCTATATTTTCTCATTCCGGATTTTTTTGCGTAATTTTCATATTTGGTTATTGGATATTTTCTTTTAATGATGTCTACTGTTGGCTCTCATGGTTTCTGATTTGATTTGTATATGTAAAATTTATTTCTCGTTTATCATATTTTGAGGAGCCCACAATATACAAGCCTAGCTTTTAAGTAGGATCCTCCATTTTCACAAATTATAAATCACAATTTCTTTACACATGATTATTTTATATGTAACTGCTTTATAACATGTCTTTCTCAAGTTGATTTTATGACATTGATATATTTTTTATGATATTGACTTGTTATGATTGTATTTATTTGATTTATATTTTGTTGAAAATGAAATAAATGAAATGAAATGAAAATGAAATATATAAAACAAAATAATTCAATCTTTGATCAAGATGGCAATCTTTCTATATGAGGAATCAACAGCAACTAAGGGAACAAAAACAGAAACGAGAAGCAAAAGGGCAGTTTTAAGAAGTTGCCATAAAAACCACTTTAACTAATAATGTTTTGGTAGAACGTGAACACGTTTGTGACATAACAGAAAAAGTTATATGTACCCTAACATCTGCACAGATATTTACAACTCCTAGGTGCGGGATCATTTCATGTATTCTCGAATATCCTACATGAAGATACAAATTATTTAAGGAATTTAGAAAAGCATAGTGTGGAAAGTGTATATTTCGTGTATAAACATCAACAAGTTATCATGATGACCGTCAATCAAAATATTATTGCAATTGTGAGTGTGAATACTACTGACAATCCTCTATTAATAAAGAACGTAAATCAACGTTTAAACGTATTTTTTGTAAGACACTTGCTGATACATTTATGTTATCATCCGTATTTGGGCGGCCACTTTGAAAAGTGTTCATCATGGCAGCCTCTATATGTGTGTGTGTGTATATATATATATATATATATATATATATATATATACACACACACACACACACATATATATATATATATATATACACACACACACACATATATATATATATATATATATATATATATATGAACGTGGGAGAATAATAATTGCGTAGCTCCCTCAATGTTCCCCAGAGCTGTCATCCATTTTGAATCAAGGGTTGAAAAAATGCCTCTGCCGGGAATTTTTCATTTCTTTCAGTGTTTATTATTTACAAGGGAGTTGCCAAAGTTGTTTGCATTTGTCAAACTTCATATATAAAGCACTGAAAGAAATAAAAATGGGAGAATAATGATTGCGTAGCTCCCTCAATGTTCCCCAGAGCTGTCATCCATTTTGATCAAGGGTTGAAAAAACGCCTCCGCCGGGAATCGAACCCGGGTCACTGGCTTAGAATGCCAATGCCTTACCACTAGACCACAGAGGCGGGCCAGCAGTTAGGCGTGACCGAATCCAATTGACCGACAGACAGATTTCCAACCCTTTTTGATCCTTTATTTTGGTGAAGATGAGTTAATGAACAATGAGAAGCCGCGTGCGGCAGTTGGATTTCAGCTAGAAGCCTTGATACATGCATAAGTCAGAATAAGGGACAATACATTGAAAGAAATATGGCAAATGCAAACAACTTTGGCAACTCCCTTGTAAATAATAAACACTGAAAGAAATGAAAATGGGAGAATAATAATTGCGTAGCTCCCTCAATGTTCCCCAGAGCTGTCATCCATTTTGAATCAAGGGTTGAAAAAATACCTCCGCCGGGAATCGAACCCGGGTCACTGGCTTAGGCATTTTTTCAACCCTTGATTCAAAATGGATGGCAGTTCTGGGGAACATTGAGGGAGCTACGCAATTATCATTCTCCATTTTCATTTCTTTCAGTGTTTATTATTTACAAGGGAGTTGCCAAAGTTGTTTGCATTTGTCATATTTCTTTTAATATATATATATATATATATATATATATATATATATATATATAGGGGTATATATATATATATATATATATTTGTGTGCGTGTGTTTGTGGGTGTGTGTGTCTGTGTGTCTGTGTGAAGAGTTCGGTTTCAAAACGTACTACATCCATAATTTAAAGTTCAAGAAGAACTTTATTTTTTTATCATCATAGTTAGCAATATTAGCTGGGAAATGATATTTCCTCCATTGTACTACCTGGCCTATATGATACAACTCTAAAACCACTCTTTCAAAAATTCCAGGTCCTCACATTTATTTTCAATGAATTTATTATATTTATATGTTTGGGATGTAGTACCTTTTGAAACCGAAATTTTACGTACCAGAGTTAGATTCATTCGGATGTCATCAGATATTTTGTGGATTTATATTTTTTTGCTATGGAATTAATGGGCTCGGGGTGCGACAGCAAGAGTGCCTAGGTTATTGACAATGCCCTGCCCCATTTAGCAGAGCAAAAGGTGTACATCTGTAACAAGCACCCCCCCCCCTTGTTGACGAACATTTTGAATGATGGTCATAAGTATTCTAGCAAATTCACCCGTTTTAATATCCTGGATCAATCGTGCATGGGGAGGGGGGCAGGGGGCAGAGTGCCCCCCTCCCCCACCGAATTACAGAAGTGGAAAACAAAAAAAAATGAATGGAAAGTGCTTCCGAAAATGGCGATGACCTTAGACATCATTTTTTCCTTCTTTCTTGTCAGAAAATTCCCCCGTGGGTTATGCCAGGTACGTCACGGGGGGGGGGGGGGTGCCCCTTGCCTTGCTACGTTTACATGTTGTTCATGACAGCACAGTACTGAACATTTCATACATATTTGATTTGACACACCACTGATGGATGGTGCAAAGGGGCGAATACCGTGATAGACTGCAAGATAAGCATGACGTAACAAAAATGGGATGTAGATAAAAATAGCCCATGACACATTGTGTTTTGGGCAAACGGGGCTGAATTGCCTCCTGGGAGCATAATGTAAACGTAGTTTAAAGATCCGGCCAGGATTCGCATGGTGCAGGGTCTTTTTCCAAAAAAGTTATCATTTCATTTTAAATTTTATGTCTGAATAAAGTAGTTTAGACAGGAGGCTCTAATGGGGAAGGGGTCGTCAAAGGACCCCTATACAGGATTCTCCAAACAGGGGCAGGGGCAGTTGAACATACCCGCACATATTACCCACCCCAAGATATTCGTAAGATTTGCGTGGTGATTTGAACAGAAAGCCGAAAGTTGAAAGCCGAATTCTATTGTTACGCAGATGAGTCAGTAGAGGGGTCAGGTCAATACTGCTCTCTGATTGGTCAATTTCCTATTGGAATGGATGTAGTACCTTTGAAACCGAACTGATTTTTCAATGAAATTTTTAACAACTTTTTATTTGGAAATTCAGCTTATTGTAAAGAGCTTAGTGAAAAGAGCTCCTGAGTGCATTAAGACCAAAAAATAAATTTTGATGAAAAATGGATTGCAAATACGTGAACAAATCGAAATTAAATATGGACAAAATCTGCTTCACAGCCTCGTTTGTTAGACTCGGAAATAAAACTGCATTGGAATTGGAATAACTTTAATCAATACCAATGCAAAAAGTGGTCAAAAGCGGCTCATAAATGCTTATTCAACCCATTCATGAACTTTATATGGGATTTTGGCGGCCATTTTGAAAAAAGCGCCCTCACGGAAAAGTTCTCGGGATACAGCCTATTTACCTCAGATATTCTAGTCCCCTGTGAAAAACTAATCTAGAAAAATTACATGAGAAAACACAATTTTTTATTGAAATTATACGTGAAATGACGTTTTGGGGCGAATTTGTCTGTCGTTCGAGTAAGAAATGTTACGTAACTTCGGAACCGCATGCCCCGACATTACGAATAAGGACTCAAATCCCATGCATGAAATTTGAAAGAAAAAAGGTCATGAAACACAGCATCGACTGCTTTGTGCTTTGCGAATATATCGCGCGAAACGTCTAGATGGACATGCGACCTATTTGGTGGCCCTCAAGTACGCTCAACAACAAGTCATGTGCGCTGTGAATTTCGCCGCGCATGGACGCGACTTTCGCGACTGTGACGCAAAGTTTGTGCCCAGGGGTCGCGAATTTCTCGACCCATGAAGCGACATTCAGGGACGACTTTTCTTTGATCGTACTTCAAGGCCACCATAGACCTAAGAGGCTAGGAGTATGTCTCTTACCTACAGTAGTGACAGCAGTATGATTACGGAATACTGATCCTGTTTCAAGATCGGAAATTTCACAAATGTATATTCCTTCATCTGACGCCTGCGCTTCATAAATGATGAGAGAATAGTCGTCGGTAATGTCGAAGCGCCCTTCGTCGTACCCTGGACCACTTCTTTTGCCCTCCTCGTAATACTTGTCCAAAGCGACCAGTAGTTCCATCGGAGACGTAGCACTCTCGTATCTCCAGTGCACGGCATAGACGGTTCTATTGTAATGACATGTCAGTGTAGCTTCCTTTCCTGCTTCCAGGGTGACATTGGAAACCCTATGTACCACTGGGACAGGCGATTTCAGAACACCTGTGAATAACGGTCATTGTTTTGAAAAAAATGGTTGCTAGTGAAATAATTTCAGTTTGATTTTTGTTCCGATCCTATTCTGCTGCAGTTTTTGTTTGTTTGTTAGTTTGTTGCTTGTCATTTTGCCCGGTAGTTTGATTAAATGTTGATTAAGGAAATAAAAAAAAATTTATATAATTTAAAATCTTTTAAAATCTATGATTTTATTTTTTATGGCATTCTACTACCAACTCTGATTCCTGTATTTTCCAGATGCCACGCAGATTAATTTTCACTTTTATTTAGGTATTTTTTACCTGTTTACTGCTACCCTATGACTGTTGGCGGTGAGGCCCTTTTCAGATTTTCCTGTTTTGGAGCCGGAGATTCGCCATTGTCATCTTGCAGTCATGACAACGCGTCTTGGGATGCGTTATTTACTTCGCGCCATCTCCATCTTCAGCGCGTTGATTTCTTTTGAAAGGTGAGTTTCACAATCCGTCTGCCCATGAACAGACGTGTTTTTTCGTCTGTTTCAGAAACGGATTTTGATTTACATCTTTTTGTCACACCGTGGGCACTGACGAAGAGTGTGACTTCGCCTTTCATTTTTGAGAGCTATGCTCCGTTTTCTTTTAAAATCTATGATTTTATTTTTATGGCATTCTACTACCAACTCCGATTCCTGTATTTTCCAGATGCCACGCAGACTAATTTTCACTTATATATATATATATATATATATATATATATATAGAAGTGTATGAAGAATCCAACCGATTAAAGAAAAAAGCATATAAAGCATAAAGGAACATGGTTATCAAAAAAAAATGGGAGAAAAGAAATACACACACTATAAAAAACTTAGTCGTAATAAAACAATATGGAAGCCACATGAAAAATTTTAAGTGCTGCTCTTGGGGTAAAATCTAATGATGAATCAACCCGTGCATCAAGCTTAAATGTTAATAATCCACTTGTGAAAAATGAATCCGATATGACCAATATTTTCAGTACCAGCTAGTTTTTGCCAGTTCACTCCTGACTCTTCCAATCATTTTGCAGATTTTCTTAAAGCGGCCAGCAAATGGGAAATCCTGGGGAAAACGAATTTGCAAAAGGCTTGTTTACTTGTACACTATAATCCGTCCGTCATGCGAGCCCGTCGGACTAATGCGATAAAAGTTGGGACAGCACGAAGTTTACCGAACTCAACCTAGTCATACACTTCGGGTTCTCACATTTCTCAACAACTCTAAGTGTATAGACTCTTAACGGGTCTCATCGTGTTCACTCGGAAAAAACGTCTTGTATAATGCTCCTACATTTCAAAATACAAAATACAGTTTACTTCTGGTTTGTTAGTCCAGCCATTAAACTCCATTGCTTTCCAAGACACGTCGTCGCAGCGGATTACGTAACACCCCTTAGGCTCTGGCAGGGAGCTGGCCATGTAATTGTTTTTTTCAAATGACTAGCTGTTTATTAGCTTTTTCACTGCGCGAAATTTGAAACACGTGCGGCAATAAATCACAGTTGTTTAGAATGGATTATCCCTTTTCTTGAAACTCGAGCGGCCGACTGCATCCCCCTCTCTCATCCGAGATCACCCTGCCTTTCCCCATGATTTCTCACTTGCTATCCCCTTTAAGGGTCCTAACCCAAACTCTATAAACTTCACTTCTAGAGATGACACGGAATTCATGTATGATTCGTGAGTTGAAGAAAAGCACAGTTCAGGGTAGGATGTTTTTAGTTATTTTTTGCTTTTTTCAAAACTCAGCGAAATAGTTTAATTCCTGACTTGTATTTCCAATTGTAATTGCCAGGTACCGATTACACAGCATTTTGATTGACAGTATATTTATTATCAGTAGGAATGTCAAATTTTCCTATTACAAAGCACTATGGCAGAGGAATTATTTATCACCTATATAGTGATATTTAAAATGTCCAATGTACTTTTAGGCAAAACTGGTATTTGCATTTCACAGCTTGTAGATTATTTTGCATGTGTTGAATAGAATACCAATCATGCCCTTGTGCATGTTGTGTAGGACATAAAAAAAGATCGAGCCCCCCCCCCCCCCCCCCTTCATATGAGTAAAAAACATGCAATATGGGACATTATAGCAAGGTTCCCACAGTCATGGCAAAATAACTTTTTTTTTCTGGAAAGTCTTCATTGGAACAGTCATTGGAACAGTCATTTAAATTGATCACTGGTGGGCCGTTCATGACATTAGGTAGCATTCTAGTTTGGTGATTAGCGAGGTATTTGTATCCCGCTTGGTTACCACAACCCATACCAAATGGTACTTAGCTGGTAAAGGAATGATGCAAAAATGTCTTATTGGGAGTCATAAGATTTTGTCCTCGAATGAAAGTCAGACCCTGTTTATACTGAGAAACCATATTTCTTGTATAGAATTCCATCAATCATATGGTAATACAGGTGCAGCTTGTTGTTCTAGATACATGATGATATGCAACAGGCTACTGGTAACTTAGATATTAAGAATTTGACATTTCTATGGCAAGTGTTGTTAAGTTGTATTTTTTTTCAGATTAATGTAATACATTAAGTTTTACATTTTTTAAAACCAATAATAAAGGTAATGAAGGTGGTCAGTATGATGTATAAGCTTATACACTGCAGATGGTTAGTATGATGAAGCTTATACGCTGACGGTGGCCAGTATGATGTATAAGCTTATACGCTGGGATGTGAAGGCGGAAAGAAATCTACTATGATAAACGGATAATAGAATACAGGAAGGAGACAATTTTGAATACTTACTTGTTGCATGTGCCGCAACGAACAATAGCACAAACTTGCTGAAAGCTGAAATCATCGCCATTTTGTCTTGATACATTCTACGTCAAGACCAAATAGTGATTACACTATTCCTCTTCAACGCGGTAAACGATCTTTGAACTATGCAGTTAGTATGGTTAATATATGTAAACAGATACACAACTTCCGTTTATTTTGTATCATAGCGCTCCTTGCTTCGAGAAGGGACATGTGGGAGGTTCAAAGAAATAGAAACCGGGAAATTGGTGTTGCTGGTTTTTTTTTTTTATTTGTGTTAAGCCGTTGGTCTTCTTCTTCCTTCTCCTCCTCCTCTTCACCTTCTTCACCATCTGCACTTTCTTTGTTCTTGTTCTTTTTTCTTTTTTCTTTTTCTATTTTTCTTCTTCTTCTTCTTTTTCTTCTTCTTCTTCTCCTTCTCCTCCTTCTCATCAAAGATGCCGTGAGTTGTTCTTACCCGATCACGCGATGCATTAATGTTCATGAGCAGGATCAGTTGTTAGTGGTTTGTTATTCATAGCTTTTGCTCAGGGGTGTAAGCAGAATCTTTATAGTGAAATTGAAGGATTTGGTGCAAACTTTTGGTGGATTTTGTGAAAATTCGCAGTAAAAAATGTGAGTTTTTTCCAAATTTCTGGGGGGCAATTCCCCCGAATCCGTTTTACCCGACCGATGGGGTAACACAGACCCTTCGTTTCTGCATTTTTTCTACATCATTTTCAAGAAAACCAAATAAATTATGAAGAGAATCATATGGCCTTTGGACTTACAGCAAAATCATATCTTCTGTTTCCAGAAAAAAAATATATATCAAGGTATATCTTATTACTGAGATGACGAGTCAAAGTTAGTGGTTCTTTTTCCCTCTATATAATAAAAGAAATCGTCTTGGTTAGTTCAACAGTTTGGTAAATATGACCTTATTTGCTAATGGGCTGATTATATCTAAAAATTGACTAATATTCTTTATTCCAAGAAGCGAACTTCGAACACAACATATTTACATTACGATAGGTTATCATTTATAACGACTAACGCATTGTGTTAGCCTCTTTTACAGTTGCTAGTTGAATTATTGAGAATAATACACAATTGGTTTTCTATTGTATTTTTACATCAGAAGATATATTCATTTTATTCGAGCCATTCTTTTGTCACACTTCACAAAGCAAAAAAAAAAAAAAAAAAAAACACAATATTCAAGCGCTTATGTAACAAACGAAAACCCTGTAATTTAGGTTCTCGTTGTACAAAATATGATCATGGATGTCCCCCAACACACACACACACACACTGACGCACTCACACACACACAATGATGATAAACGATCTGGCAAAAAATACGATTAATTTGGATTGAACTAAATTCCAAGCAACACAATATCACATGGTCCTTAATGTTTTATGCCTGTACCAAAAAGCATTCATGAGCAAGAAGGCAAGACATTTGATTTGATTCGATTTGATTTATTTATTTAAACACGGTAAAAGCCCAGTTCAGCTTCTCGGCTGGTTTTCAAAGGGCCGTGTGACATTATACAGTAAATTCGCATATGGAATATATTTGTACTGATATATTGATTTTTTTTCACTTTACAGAGATCATAGTTCGAAAATAGAATAATCATTCCAATGAGCGACAATGGGGTCATTGGTTTTCGACAAACCATATTCTGTTTACCAAGCTTATCAACATCTGTTAAAAACACTTCACCTCTCTCCATGGTTGATTTGTAATGCACTCATTTTTTGTCGATTAGCATGGTTTTGCAATGCAAAGTTCAGAAAAGACCATAATCGAACAAATGAATTTATATTTCATAATATGAGCCTTTATCCTAATCTGTACAAATATCTCATTATCAAAATACATCAAAGCCAACGTATAATAATTAAGTTAGCAAAGACATTTTGCAGTATCTCAGCTGCATCTCCAAAGAATATAAATCCAAATTATGAGTCCAGAATGTTCTTAAAATGTAGACCAAGTCCAAATGGTGAGCTTGCTTTGAAGCTTCCGATGAAAAAAAAGAAGATCCCGGAAGGATGTACCACATATTTCCAAATGAAGAATTTCAAAGTCATTCAGGTTGTCATCAGTGCTGATGACTATGTCAAAATGTTGTCAACGATGCTGTCGAACACCATGTAAAAGTAGGAGTCGATGTCGATGATAATGTCCCAAACCATATCCAATTTGAGATCCAAAGGTTGATATCGATAAAGTTATGGTAATGGGCGAGAATAGGCCTACATGCCCTCCTTTGTAACCCAAACTGCCACCTCTGATATTGAAATGACAGCCAGAGGTACATGCTTCAAGATTTCATATGTGAATTTTTATTCGATTGGGAAAAATGTACAGTTCATATAGTAATCTTCAAAACTAACTAGAAAATTTCCAGCTCATGAATTCACTTAGAGGTCAAGTGTTTTATGAACTAAAACTCTGAATCATTAGGTCTTAGTAGAAGATTCCACCAGAACTGAAACAAGAATAAATCATTGTCAGAAGAATTTTCAATACTGGTCTCTTAGCTATCTCTACTATTCTTATATACTTTAATAAGCTTTACTTAAAGATTGTAACATTATAAAGTTTACAGGACCCACTAATGTACAGAAGGCTTCAGAACTCCATAATATCTACTGTTACATTAGAAATCTACTCCTTAGGTATTATTTCTATCATTTAATTCTACAACAAAGCAAGAATAACTTATTGTCTTTGTCGCAAGCCCAATGCAATACCAAAGGACAAAATACTCTTTAGAAAATGAAATTGCCCAAGTACTGTTCACACAAAAAATGACTAAGGTAGAGAATGGATTGGAATTACAAAATCAAGAAAGAAATTACCTTTAATTAAATTTAAGCTCAATAATCTTTCACATTATATCCTTGTAAATGAAACTATGGTATATCAAGAAAAAACTGTTGTGAAATTCATTTAAAAAATGAAATTAGAGTCCTTAGCTGACTCAATTCATTGGGGCCCATGTCAATGAAGAACTAGACAAAAGTCGTTCAGTGATGAAACCAAGCTTGCGTCCTCTACCAGCTGCTATGATGACTCAATGTGTGACGTCACAATGGAAGAAGATTTGCCGAAGCTTCTGTTCCATCCGTCGCTCTCTTATGCAACCTCGGCTCTACTTAGACAAGGCTCGTTTTCTGCTTTACACCCGAACCACGGAAAAAACCATACTACAAATAGTAAACATGGATTTTCACCTCTAGTGCATTGATCTAATCGATCCATAAATTTCCGAAATTGTTTTGCATAATTAAAGTTTTAGCAAAACTGAAATATTTTTTGCAATCTATATAATTATCCACAGTTTTGAAGTAAAAACATTCATATGATCTTATAATTTATTCCATTGCAAAAACTAGCTGCGTCCGTCCCTTATACATAAATACACCATATCATAGAACATGTAACAAGGTAGTGTAACAACCCTATGAAAATAATAATTGTTTTAAGCAAGCAATAACATGTAACGTTTTTTTTAATTCTTTATAATTTCATCAATTATTCTGCAACTTATTTTATTCCAACTCTCTGCACTCATGGATTCAGAATCCGATAATAAAGATGACAAATTAACACAGTAAGTGGGTAAAGAAAACATCATAGAAATCATCAAAACTTCTTTCTGACAAACAAAGCAGCATAAACATGTCGTTACAGGAAACAACAATTTCTCCATTTATGACTGTTATAATGAAAAATAAAAAATGAACTTGACGACGCCCTAAAGGCAAAATCAAATCGCGAGAAAACATGACCACTCCCTTCAAATCAACAGAATTTAATGCCCAAGATACTACGGTACACAATACAGTCGGAAAGACCAGGGCGTAGTTAATTTCCCTAAAAAAGATGATTCCAATCATTTTGCATAAGAAAACTAACGAATGCTTTAGGTTAGCCTGTAATCTTCAGACTTTGATTTAAAGGCTCTAAAATCGGTAAAGTTATTAATTTAACAATGACAGTCTTCTAAAAATTTCAATAACTATAAATGATTTAAGAAGATAAACACATTCTAGAATAATTTCCTAACAGGTGATTTATGTGACTCTGAATTTTCTACAGTTCGCAGTTCACACGAGGACCTTCTACTACTAGTATTTCTCGGCTGCCACTTGGCATGTTGGTAAAGTTTGGAAGGCCTAACAATTAAATTAAGAGGCGATCAGGTTTAGTATTTTGTTTCAGTTTTATTTCTCCTCCTCCGTTCTGTCTAATGGTTTTCGTTTTCTGTCTTCCTTACTCTTATTTGTATATTCTTAAATCAGTTCCATTTTGCTCCCCTCCATTTTACTCCCTCTTCCCTGTCAATCCTTCTTTCCCTATATGAATGCTCTCCGAACTCGTTTTCCCTATGCCCTCCCTCTCTCTCACTCCTTCTTTCTATGCCGTTCTTTCTCTATTTTTCTGTCTCTCTCTCTCGCTTTTTCTTGCTCTTAGTCTCTCCCTCCCTCCAGTCTTTCCTTCCCTCTGCAGCCTTACGATAGCGTGTTTATGTTTTTAAGTTGTTTTTTTTTTTTTTAATCAACCCGCCCCCCGGGCTTGTGGTCAGTCTTATTCGCTTTAAAATTCTTCCTTGTGCCAACTGAACCAGCCAGTCATTTATTATCACCCACTTCCTTATCTTACTTATTTCAACCACCTGCTATACGTAACGTCCCTTGCACCCTCCCCGTACTACAGTCGTCACTATATTTAATCAGTACTCATTGACCTCTTGCTGTTCCGAAACTCCTACTGACCACCCTTCCTTATACTTTAAAAAGTTTGCTTTATAACTTGATTTGATAAGTGTTTACGACATATTTGCAATGGTAGTTTAATATTTTAATTGTATTTAATTGGTAAGCAACTGAATTTGCATCAGCATTTCAAAGAGTATAGTGTCACGGATAAGGCTTCTACACCTAACTTCTTCTTAAATCGTTTATGTTGCATCTCCAGTGATGAAGGTCTATATCATTGAATAAAAGTTCCCAACATTCTGTATTGTATTGCATTTTATTCATTTCATATTCATGATAAACAAAAGAAGAAATACTTGCAAAATAGGAAAGATATATGAAAAGAAAAAAAATGAATGTGTTTCTACAAAACATTGCGCATGTTACAAAGCTGTTCTTCTCTGGGGTTTTGTACATGAACAGATTGGAATAGAAAAAAAAATGTAAACAGAGAAAAATGCCATGTCCTTATGTTCATGTGATCCTCTCTCTCTACACACACAACACACAATACACACACCCTAACCCTAACCCTACTGTTGTCTGTCCAGCTAATGTACCCTTTAGCTGTATATATACATATATATATATATATATATATATATATATATATATATATATATATATATATATATGTATATATATACTGGTGTCCCAGAACATAATTCTACGACAATCTTCTAGTGAGGGCCACTTCAGTTCTTCAATCATGGCTGGTAAGTATTACACAATATAACTGTGTAATTACCTTTTATACACGTTATATATTTTTCTTTTCTTTTCAAAGGGAATGATGCATTAACAAGAGTCCCACTTCCATAAAGAAAAAAAAAACACAAAATAAATAAATTAATAGGTGACAGGGGCAACACCCCCGAATCGCCCCTGCGGTAAAAATGCACACATATATTTAAGTCCCCTGAATAAGAAAGCATTTTAACGAATTTTGATTGGAATTATCTTTAAGATGAGGGCATGGAAGATGTTCAGATGTGACTCACTACCTAGTGAAAGGGTAGAGGTAGCACCCAAATTGCCCATGAGGCATTGAATACGCATATTTTAGCGATTCTCAATAATGCACAATTTGAGTTTGACTAATTTTTTCTTTTATGAATCATCCAAGCACTGGAAGTTTAAAGTTGTTCAAAATGGGTAGGCCTACATATACCTCGAGGGAATAGGCAAAGCGGCTAGAGACAACATTCCTATATAAGTGCCCCTATTGCTAAAATTACAAATTATATTTATCAATAGGCCTGAAAGCACAATCTGATTCTCATTACGCACTTACCCGATTTAATCATTTTAAATTCTTTCTGGTTAGGGATGTTGCAAACTAAGTTTGGCTAAAATCTATCCATTACTCATATAGTCAGGAAACTGTTCATATGTATTATCAAAGGGGCACTTTGGTGTTTCACCCTTACCCCCACCCCTTCCTCAAGGAGGGACATTTGTATATTCTAGTCCCTGTTATAAAATTTCTCACTTCTCAACTTGTGTCCTTTTTCCATCGTAATGCTCTCCCAATTTGCATTTAATGTACATTTAAGCACCTCAAGGCGTCACCCCCTCCCAGCCCCTGCCCCTGACCCCAACATCGGTTTGGGCGGTAAACCTTTAAAAAAAAATAAATTAAGTCTATGAGGAAGCTCTGTGCCCCAAATGGTACCTTTATCCTCCTTGTAATGATGCGGTTGCTAAGCCAAGCCCCTATAGCCGATTCCTGGTTATGTTGATTTTTGCCCGGATTTGCCCGGATTAAGATGGCGGACGGCCTGATCAGTTCGTCACAGCAATCAGGGAGAGTACGCCCTCTAGTGTCAATACAATATATTTTCACTATATTGATCCTATATTATAGGATCTTTTTGGGTAAATCTCTGAAAATTCAGTGTCCAGACACTTTTTAATGACCAAGATAATGTGGACTTTGTAATCGTATTCAAAGACGCTTAGGGTAAACTTAGGGCATCTACACTGTGTCTTAACTACGCAATCTTCATTGGCGCGTCCACAAATTGTGCAGTTTTTACACGGAAAGTAGGAGATCTATGAAACAGTTGAAATGCCATCTTCGAAGTTGTATTTTATTTCTAAACTACACAAATGTTGGTAATTAACATCTCCGGCATCATTTAGAATTGTATTTTTACACGGAAAGTAGGAGATCAAAAATGTCTGCCATGGAAGAATACAGTTGAAATGCCATCTTCGAAGTTGTATTTTATTTCTAAACTACACAAATGTTGGTAATTAACATCTCCGGCATCATTTAGAATTGTATTTAATTTCAAATTTGGCATATTTTGAGTCAAATTTGGAATCAATGTCATCGGTAAATCGCAAAGGCAATTGTTATTGTAAACTTTACGACTGAAGTTTTGATTCGCTTAAGGAAAATCGGAGAAAAAAGCTCTAATTTCAAAGAGCTATGAAACCGTTATGTCTCTCTTTCTGTTTATTGATCTCTTAGATTTTACATTACAACCTTCAAAGATTGTTTCTTAATTTGCTATATAAGGGAGAAATATGTATATATTTTTAATACTGAGAACAGTGTATTGTTGTTCCATTTTCATGATTTTTACCAATGTAAATTATCGGCACTTTACTTTCTTATAACAGGATATCAATAGGCTAGTGTTCATAGACCATTAACTTCTGAAAACTGTAAAATTCGGTCAACGTGCTGATCTACGCACTGTAGTTTAAGTAGGATAATATTATGTTATGAGATAGACGAGATGAAAGAGAGAGAAGGGGGGAGAGGGAGAGAGAGTTTCTTTTCATTAAAACACAAGAATACAAAAAAAAAAAAAAAAAAAACGGTTTAGCTAAAATACTTTAAATCAGTGTTTGTTGAAGAAGATATGCAGACAAGATGTAAACCAAATTTCTTTCACGAGGATTGTATAGCAGCCGGTAATAGACGTGGTTACTACTTCAAATGCTCGCAGGTGAAGCGAGCGAGATCTTTCAGGTTATAAATTACAAAAAGTGTGGAAAACCTGAGAAATCATGCTATTTCAGTAACTTTTGCGTAAATCACCAGTATCGAATTTACATATAGGGTGGTTAAAAAAGGGACAGAACACTTGCAATCCTCAATTTCAGCGAAAAAAAGACATAATGTGATAATTGGTCATTTGGTTCGAAAGAGAATTTGTTTTCCTTGAAAATGACACCAAAATCATAATTTTTGGCCTATGCGTTCAAATGTTACACTGTAAAAAATTTGGGTAAAAATGTGCCATGAGGGTAATTGTGTGTCCAACCAACTTTGGGGCATTATTTTGGGCCTTTCCTTTTATCCAGTTCGATGGCAAATTTGCCTATTCTAAAGTAATTACTGCTTATTTTCACCCTAACTGGGCAATATGCTTTCCGCATTGGGTAAAAACATTGCCCAAAGTTGGTTGGACATATAATTACCCTCGTGCTGGTTAAAATTTTACCCAATATATTTTACAGTGTAGGGCTCATTCCGGGAGGGAATGTCATTTTCAAAAGGGACTACTTTTGCGAATGAAATCATGTGAGATGAAGGGAAAACTTTCCATCTGACGGGATTCGATAGAAACGGCTCGCGGCCTAAATAATCTCCTCGTTTTCAAAAAAGGAAAAAAATCAACTATGCGTTTTTCTCAGGCAGGGAGCTGTTTGTATTTAATGCATTCGGGTGAAGGATTTTCTATCAAGTTACATGAATTCGGTTGCTAAAGTAATACATTTTGAAAATTACATTGTCTCACGAAATGAGCCCCAACATTCTAAACGCCTGAGTCAAAATGGATGATCCTGGTGTCAATTTACTGGAAAATAAATTTTCTTTTGAATACAGCAAATTCTCTCTCTTTATATCATTCATCTCGCTGTAATTAAGGATCACAGGTGTTCCGTTCTTTTCGGGCCACCCTGTATTATCCCCATCTGAATTTCATTTGCTTCCGAAGCACCCCCATCAGTGACTTCGCCTACCGGCTACACTTTCCACCAGCATTATGCATTAGGCCTAGCCATTATTACGCTGTACAGTTACTAGATTACTAAGTAAAGTCTTTACGGTGCAGGCGTCCACACTGGTACATGATAGTGGCTACATATCATATCCTGAACGGTGAAATTCGCCAAATCTACGGAATGATGGGCTTCATTTAAATTGACAACATAGGGCCTATGATTAATTTAATTCTTGATAATGTTGCCAATCAATTTACTACTATCAATTCGTCTAAAATTATTTTTAAATCGTTTTCAATGAATGATATGTGGAGGCGCGTAGTCCGATGGTTTAAGTCGATTGACTGGAGACGCGAAAGTCGGGGGTTCGATCCCCGGCGCGGCACTTATGCCCCGGAGCAAGGATGTTATCTACATTGCTCTTTTTACTGTATATCAAATAAATGAACATGCTATAGGCATTTGAATACCAACGTGTGCAAGTGTTTTTTTTTTGTTTTTTTTTTCTTATTTTGTTTTTTAAGAAATGGATGCGAAAAGCCTTTTGCTATTTTTTCATTATAATTTACACTACATTCTGTACAAAGAAATCACTCGAATTTCCATCTGATTTCCTGCACAAAACTTATGCTCGAATTACCTGTGAATTTCTGCGCAAAATTAACACTTGAATTCAGCGATGAATTTCTGCACTAAACTAATACTCGAATTCCGTGAATTTTTGCGCAAAACCTATGGCAAAACACCCAGCTGAATTTCTGCACAAAACTAATGGTCGAATTTCCTGTGTATTTCTGCGGAAAACTAGCGCTTGAATTCAGAGTTAAATTTCTTCACAAAACTAATGCTCGAATTTTCTGTGAATTTCTGCGCACAACTAGCGGTCTCGAAATCCCAATGACTTTTTTTTCCCACTAGATTAATGCTAAAATTCCATGTGAATTGTTCATATCACAGAATGGAATTCGTGATATCACAAATTTTATTTTTTTATATAAAAAATAAATTTAGATAGCAAATCAGCTTGCCATAAGGCCATAGTTACATTCAGTTTATCTCTGTTGCATTGTTATAGTGATTGTTATAATAGCAGTACAATACTACTTGAATACAATACTACTACGGTCTTCAATTGATAATTTTTCTGTCACACTAAACGGCAGCTGTTCAAAAAGTGTAGAAGTAATGGCAAAATGCCTTAGAGTCATGAATAACAAGCAGTTACGTTAGAAGGAACATGTAGATAATATTATCACGGTTATCAAAACGGCTAAAAAAAATTAAGCGCCATTAGAAGATGAACCGCACGATATCAGGAAGAGACATAAATGATATCAGTGACTTAAGGCAATGGTCAAAAAGAGAGCGGCTACCCACCGATTTGCAGCCTGCTCGGGCGCCGCTGGAATTCAGGCATTGCCGAACGATTTTTGGACAAGTGGAACGGACTCTAAAGCCCCAGCGATGCCCCAGCGATTTCCTGTCGATTTCCTGTCAGTCGCCTGACGATATAGGTAAAAACCTGGCGAATCGGGGGATTTTCTCTGCGTGGTGTCCGGGCAGTGACCACGATTCCCCCACGATCTCTCACCTGCCACTGGCCGATTTTTAAGAAATCACCAGGCGGCCGGCCGGTGGTCGGTGGGAAATCTGCTGGTGTCCCGTAGGTACACCGGCGGCGGCTCACCGGTCATTGCTGAAGTTTCATCTATTGTTCCCATCGTTATGTGAAAGAGTATTTACACATGAATGGCAAACTGTCCATTTTTGCAATTATTGCTTTGGTACCTTGGAAGAGAAAAACAAATATGTTCACTCAAGCTAAATATCCTCTTTGTGTTGGCCTATCCGATTAAAAGACCATAAATTTTCCTTGAATCTGATATATAATATACATATTTTTATGAAAGTCTTCTATGAAAATCTAAACTTTAAAAAGTGTTTACTTTCTTTTTTGTTGAGTGTATTATCGGCAACAATGGTGTGACCCTGCCTCATCCGGTACCAGTATCTCTTTTCACATATATCGATTTTAACATGGTAGAACCAGCCGGTAAATACATCCTCCCCCCCCCCCCCCCCTTCCGCTGAATACAGAAAGAAGAAAACTGCTGTAAGAGTCTGTAATGTATTGTAGCCAGTTGTATTTCTTCACCTCAAATTTTCGACTGTGTTCGTCTCCGAAGACGGAGGACACCGTCGAAAATTTGAGCTGAAGAAATAAAATTGGCCACAATGCATTACAGACGCTTATATCAGTTTTCTTTCAGTTTGTTTGAGCCAATCCCTGCTGGAAAGAACACAATGTTAAATCATTTTCACACTGTTAGATTTGAGCGTTCTAACAATGTGAATCTCATATTCACAGATTCCACTATGTGAACACAATGTGAACACTCACATTGTGGAGGTGTCCACAGTGTGAAATTATCTTCACATATTCCACTATGTGAACACACTGTGAAAACACTGGGTGACACTGTGAACTATCCAGCAGGGATACGTGAATCTCCAAGATTATATATATATATGATATCCTTAAGGGAAGAAAAGTTTTATATTGAAGGTGGTTTCATAAAGATTACGAAAATATCGATTTGTGAGGGTCATCCTTCTCATCGGCATTTAATTTCATTCTGGGGGGGGGGGGCTGTCGGTTCCATGCATTTTCTTTCATTCCTTTATTTTTTTCCTGCCTCAGCTTTGGCGTCTTCTGGCTTGGCTGTTTAGTCGGCGAGACAATTTACAAACCTAAAATAGTTCTTTCCTTTTGATTTTTTCATTGATTTGGATTCCTATGTGATTTATGAACATTTTCAGCTTTGAGTAATTTGCATAATTGCATCTTTTTGGATGCAGGTTATTCCACTCAAGACAAGTTACATAGAATGTGTTTACTGATCGATTTTTAGCATGGTAGAACCGGCCGGTAAATACATCCCCCCCCCCTTCCGCTGAATACAGAAAGAAGAAAACTGCTGTAAGAGTCTGTAATGCAATGTGGCCAATTTTATTTCTTCAGCTCAAATTTTCGACGGTGTCCTCCGTCTTCGGAGACGAACAAGGTCGAAAATTGTGTGTGTGCGGTGATACGGAAATTTTCTATGTTAGCAGTGCAGTCCATCCTGTCAATTCAACCTGTGATGAAACGAAATGAGGTGCACTGATTAATGATACTTCCATAAAATATGTGTTTTGTAGGGGTGTATATGAATTTTAAACATAGACCTATATTTCTGCAATTGCAGGGAAAGGTTTAGTACCTGAAATCAAGGATATGAAACCTTTATTATCTGTAAAGGAAAAAAAAAAGGTCTTACATGAATTAAGATTGGGACTAATCATGCTGATAGAGGTTACATTCTTAATGTACACCTTTAAAAATTTTTACTGCAGAAATAACCTAGTCGGATTTAATAAGTAGCATTCATACACAGAATTAAATATCAGTGGTTGAAAATAATCTGGGCACTATCATTTTAACAATAATTGAATAGTATACAGATATTGAGTGGTAGGGTGTGCAATATAACATTCTTTGGACCGGAAAAGGGAGTTATATTTTCCCGAGTCGATATCTGGATATAAGATTGCCTTAATCAAACTAGAGTCTAGATTCTTGTCTAGTATAAAGACCGAGTTTGAAATGATAGATATTTGCTGTTTGTTAAAAAAGCGCTAAATCGCTCCGAAGGCTTGATTCGACGTGAGAAATATCGTCTCTAACAGTCCTACGAAGTGTAATTTTGCAGTGACTATGAGCACGTATAGGCCTGATTCTGAATCAAAATCTAGATCATTATTTGGTCTAACGTTTGATATTGATAACACATACGGCACGGGATTGATTTTGCTTTACAAGGCTGAATGAAGGAGTGAATGAAAATTTAATCTACTCTTCTTTGAAATAGAGTTTATAAATATCATGAATATGAAGTTATGTTTTCCGTAGAAAAAAAAAAACCCTGGTGAATCCACATCTTTTATTATGATTAGCTCGAAATCAATATTTGCAGTAAAGAACTAATGAAAATGTACGGCTTAAATGAACAACTAATGAGCGAATGGGCTTTTTTATCATGTACACACTGCTGGTACAACGTCTGGAACGCGTCTTGCTACAGCAGTCGCAGCATTTTCTGCTTCAAGTGTGAAAGTCGAGGAAATCGGGGTTTAAACTTACCAACTTCTGTCAAGGCTATCCACTTCTGTGAAGTTTCTTGTAGCATCTTACGATATACTGAATCAGGCAACCATTTGATGTCAATATATTTGTCATCGATTTAAGCGTAGTTTGAAATATGAAATAGCATTATTTTGAAGTGAAATCTGCCCTATACTTGGGCAAAAGGAAGGAAGTGACAAAAGTGGCATTTTCTGTAAAAAAAAATAATAAAATGTATCTGTCACTTTAATACACTGACGTCACTGCATTACCATAATGTCTAGCCAAATATATCTTTTAGCAAGATGAGTGTTCATGCATAAAATTTGGCCCGGAAGAAGAGCAAACTAGGTCAAATTTGAAAATATCAATAACTCAGATTTGGTTGATATGTCACTTCCTTCCTTTTGTCAAAGTAGGGCAGAAATGGTAAACAGCTTGCCTTGGGATAGGCAATATTATGTTGAATAAACCATATAAGATCAGTCGATAATTGGGCCGAGTTTATATACTTTTTCTTGCTTCTCAAATCGAAATATTTTAAAGTTGGCGGAACAGTATATCAGGATCATCGTGCCATCCTAAAATAAGGAAGGTTGTATAAGTACGTTAGAAAGAATGTTATGTACGAAACCGACGAATCAGGATG
The DNA here is from genome assembly GCA_029962745.1 of Echinometra lucunter. Lineage (NCBI taxonomy): Eukaryota > Metazoa > Echinodermata > Echinoidea > Camarodonta > Echinometridae > Echinometra > Echinometra lucunter. The sequence continues at coordinate 172,116 of JAPZVO010000030.1, forward strand.
GTGTTGGTTAAGGTGGTAAAGTGCTACTCAAAACCACTGAAGAAAATTTCCTTATTCCTTACATTTAATTCTCCTTTATATCCATTTGAACTATTTTCATTACCAGATAAAGCTTTATGAGAGTTGATGTTTTACCACATTATATATGTGTAAGAAAGTCGTTGGTGGTGGGCTGCTGGTCCAGTGACCTTCACCCCGCTTTCTCCTTTCCTCAGGTAAGACTGTCATATATTTGATTTACTTGTAAAGTTTACTATTTGATGAATTTGCAGTTATATTTTGTTATCTTTGTATTTATCCAATGTATAAGGAAAATGAATGTGTCTAGGTAATGAAATAGTTGTTATGAGAAAGTATAATTTTAAAGTGATTTATAAATGCATGTTATGTAATGTCGAGAGGGTGTGGTAGAGTACACGTAAAGGGTTTACTGTGTATTGACCAGCGTAGGGTGCATGAATAGGGCACGGTCTGTTGGGCTTTGTCGGGTGATACGTCATTAGGGCGCTATGGATAAAGGGGTTTTGGTTTGAGTTTGTGAATGAAATAATTTGAATATGGGCAAAGGTAGGCTTTATTTCATTTGGTAGCTTTCTCATTTTTTCAGGCATGCAACTCTTTACGAATCTTCCTCATTGTCAATCAAGTGTATCGAAATATGGATTATTCACGTCAAATTATGTTAATTGAGATCAGTTCGGGAAAGTTTTATTATTTAATTGTTCCGGGCAATATTTGTTTATTCAATTTATAAGAAGAATATTTCCTTGTTAATTCATTGTAAAATTAAAAACTGTTATTTATATTTGACACCGCTTTCTCCTTTCCTCAGCGGTGAGTCAAGCCGGAGAACACAATAGAGACAGTTGAACTCGGAACTGAAGACTGCATGTCCATTCTGTCTGCGGCTAGACCCCATAAGTCCTACCACTCGGCCCCTCACATATATTTCACTTGATCTACCTAACACCTGCCTAAAGTAATCTGAAACATGTAGCCAACAGTGATTCGTATTAATATAGGAAAAATGCAACTTCAGAAAAATTGTACAACTGTACAAGAGATATGACGTTTTACTGGTAAGTATTTTTTCAGCTCAATAGATTCGCGATATGAGACTCTTTCAGATCTCACTGAAATTCCAGTGATTTAGCTTTTAATCGGGTCAGGAGCGAGGCAAAAATGAAGCATGATACAGCTTTTTCTCGAGCAAAGTAAACATTTTACTGAATGAGGCAACGTGATTGCCGATAGTCCCTTATTGGTCCTTTCTGCAATCACATCACGCGCATCCCTGAACCTCAGGCCTGGCACTCGTCACTGTGATGTCACCGAAGCGCCTCAGCTAGGCGGTTCAGACAGCAGCGGCGTACACCGAGCTTGCCAGCCCATCAACCTGGGCTTAAGCTTGCGCGATTGCCGCTCGAGTGGCTTCCTCCACAAAAACCGGCTTACATAAACCTTTATTTTCTTCCTCTAATACATTTTGCTGCAGATGAGTTTTGAATTCACTGTCAGTGCCAAAAATCAAACTCCACGATCATTTACTTCACTTACATTTCAATTCTTTAATCGGATCAGGAGCGAGGACGAAGTAAACAGGGGATAAAATGAGCCTGAAAATAACCAACATGTCATCACTTTTGAACTAGATGAAAAGTATTTAAATCTGAACAAAAACAGTAAATCCTTATATCAAACTAAAGAGCAAAATGTCAATGAGAAGGACAACTGCATTAATTGAACAGATTTAGCGGTGTTCTCGATTCAGAAACAAAATTTCCTGACCCTTGCACATATGTCTAAAACTCTCGTGAAATCTCACGAGCACGAAATTCAATTTTCTGTGAACGAGAATCTACGTAAAATGTGCTGATTTGCCTCATTAACTTACGCGTAGCGGTCTGACTGTAAATGCAAAATAATATTGGACTTCTTTTTTTTTAATGGAACGTTTGTAAATACTTGATATATGGACTTTATTTTGTCTTGCAATGTTTAATGGTAAATATTATTCCCATTAGAAAGAAATGTTTTCTTTTGAAAAAGCCTTTAACATTCAAAATGCTAAAGATTGTTTCCTTTTGAAAGCAGGGTTTTCTACTGAAATGTATTGAGATCTCACCATGCATGCTCACCGGAGATCGGGAGCAAAGGTGCAATGATCAAGACATGGCGTAGCTACATATGACACGGTGATGGTACATGAGCACCTTCCTGTATATCTAACAATGGCAATCTGACAATGGAGCAAATACAAGGATGGAAGAGGGGGAAAACCGGGGAATCATATTCATGATATTCCGTCGTTCATCTATTTGGCTCAAAAAATAGGGTTCGCCTGTAACGGTACTTCAAGCGGACTGGATTAATCCAGTGTTGTTAATCTATATTCAAAGGTGTAACCATAATCGTTCGGCAACCCAGAATTTTACCAATATTTTGCGGTGTTTCAAGTACATTTTCAACCATTTTTACCCATATTTGGCACAAAACGGGTACAAATTGGCCTTTTAAAAAACTTTTTTTTTTTCGCATTCCAAGTACACTTGAAATAAACCACCCTTTTCAAGTTCAATTCATGTCTGAGTCAAAAACAGAAAACTGCAAACAAGGAAGAGAGAGAGAGAGAAATAAAACACCCTTTTTTCAATTTCGAGTACAAGCTCAAAGACGTCTTCTTTTTTTCGATTTCAAGTACAAGCGCATGAAAACATCTTATGTTTTTCAAATCGCCAACATGCTCATAAAACCCTTTTTTACGCTAAATTTATAAACGATCATACGTATAGACCAATTTCACAACGCAAGAGGGCAGCAGACTGTTCGACACAGTTCGACATACTGCGGTGGGCGCTCCAGCTTTTATAGTACACAAGTCAATAGCGGGTTATGTACATTCGTTCGATTTTATGTCTATTTTGACCAGTATATGCAGATTTATTTTAATATTTGCAATGACAAATTATCAGGGAAGTTCAGGTCGCAGCTGTGCGGTGCTCAAATGCCACAAGAATTAGAGAAAGTTTAAAAATTGGAAGCTAACTGAGTGCGAAATTCACTCGCTTTTGACTCATGAAGCCTGTTTGTGTGAGAAGCCGTACTCCCTACACAGGTTTCCGTAAGCAATGTGAAGGATTCGTCGCCAGTGGGTAAAAACATCAACAGAAAGGACTTTGAAGTCAATAAACATTATCATTATGTTCTTTGGCGTAAAATTTAATGAGTGAAAACATGATTTTTTTAACAGGGTAAGATTTAGGGTTTCAGTTTACTACGGCTTCTATGCTGCAATCGAACTTTTACTGACAAAACTGAGTTGAAAAACCATCGAAAGTACAAAAATACATCATACCCTTCATCCGTCAGATATGACCATTGTCTTAACTCATCTACGCATGTATCCATGCTTTATTTTATTGATCTAGAATAAAGTAAATGGAACAATATCGGGGCATATCTCATATCTTACATTCATTTTGTACACAGAGCCAATCGCGGTCAGCGCGCTTGCCCACCGCAGCAATGGCGTCGCCGATAGAGGGCCAAATACATAAACCGGAGGTGAAATTGGTCTATACAAAGTCAGTATAGAGTGACAACACCGTGTGGATTAAGCGAAAACATCATCTACAATAAGACAATAACCATTCATGCTCATTCATACCGATTTGTTTAAGAAGCTGCCTACAAAGGCGCGTCAAATGGTGAACCAAAGCCACAAGAATGATGTTATTCTATTGCCAAGGCGAATCAATATTCATGAAACGACTGTAAGTCATATACAGCTTGGCGTATATAGACCTTTATTAATATTTGTCGCAAGTTATGTACCGTAGAGACAGATGAGCAGGACAGCAAATGATTGGGATGATTGCTTCTGACTTTTACGTGCATGTGTGCCAGGAAAGTTGAACATTTCATGATAAGCGAATTATTTCCAACTTAACATTTCAATGTGTTTTGCAAGTTTGAAGGATCTAACCTTTCTTTACCTAATTTCGGCAGATGCAGGTCCGATTGGATACTACCTAATTCAGGTAAGTAACATATTGGAACTGATTTTCGGCATTGTATTGTTCTTTGATTGGGATTCAACAGAATTATTTCCCCTGTCCTTGGCGTGAAAACTGGAAATGAACACGGAATAATTCACACAAATCTGCTTTTCCTACCATGAAGGGTATGAGAAATTCGCTACCTTTCTCTTTTTGAATTAGGAGAGATACTGTTTCAATAAATATGACTATGGACGCACATGAGTTTAAATTCTTCCTTCTCGATATACGAACTCGAATGTTGAAAACCTAAACAACTCAAAATCTTCACAAGCAACTCTCTATGCCCCCTGGAGATCCAGTCCACACTTCATTGCACTCGTTAACTGGCATTAGTTTTCTTCCGAAGATTCGGCAACCCAGAAAGGCACAAGCTGGCTGACCGTTTCCTATACGACCCGAGGTTTCATCGAGACTGTCATTGACCAATCAGATGAACCTGGAGATGCGCGAAGCTGATCGGAGGGATAAGGTGACAGAAATACGTTCGAAGATCTTTGCGGGTGACTGTATACCGACAAAAGCAAACTTGATACAGAGAGGGATTCTGCAGGGCCGTACATTTCGTTTACCTGCGCTTGGTGCTACAAAATCCGCAAGATCACCTACTCCTGATTTAAACAGTTCCCTTTCTCTGATGTGTAAGCGCGCGGATTCCAGAAAGTCTGCTGAAACCAGTGAACAAGAGGACTACGACGGGTCTGTTGATACCAGGAATACATCATCATCATCATCATTGTCAATCGAACCGTATCCATTCAGTGAGGATGAAGCTGATTTCGAAACAGCCCTGGATGATACATCTCCGGAAAAGAAAAATGTAAAATAACCTGTGGCAAGAAAACAAAAAAGACCAAAGAAGATATCACCCAACCCTAAAGTTAAGTCTAAGCTTCCAGATCCCGTCATCACCAAGGTAAAGAGAAAAAGGGTAAAACGACGTTCTTGGAAAGATGTCAGGCCCGTGAAGGATCTAACTCCCTTGAAGTTTGCGGCACCCACTGCTTATGACAAGGAACTTGAGAAATTACTTCCAGAAAGAAAGTCTTTTTTCTACTCCAGCGCACTGGAGAGAGAGCTTCGAAGGCATATTCCACCCAGGTTACCAGGAGGAAAGCTGAAACCCGTGTACAGGAGAACTGCAGATGGAGAGATATATCTACCGAAACATCCTCTGAATATCAAATCTCACCAGCTGGTTGACGGTTCAGCTCCCAAGGAGGGTGGAACAGATGAACAGAAAACGATAACACGTAGACCGGGTGAGGATCTACCGAGTTTTAATGAAAGGAAAAGACGATGGGAAATGCAAGAGGAAATTCGGAAGAATACTGCCATTTATCTTTTAAAGGGGTACTCAACTTATAAAGGTCACCAGGATGTTGGAAACAGATCTTCGAGCAAAACCTCATTAATAACAATTTTGAAATGAAAAAAAAAAAAAAAAAAAAAAAACTGCTGTGAATACGAAAACATATATGGGCCGCGACGTGACAAAAGGGCCCTTAGGGCAAAATTTTTCAAAAATGGGTTTTCAGAGCTATTTTGTAGTATAAATGCTGCAGAATCTGAATATGCAAACGGTTTTCAAAAATTCCGTTCCTAAGTGTCTAAATCGAGGCATTTGAAAGAAAAACATGTTTTTTACTCCACGCGCGCTATTCTGACATTCGCGCGTGACCAAGGTTAAATAAGTCAATTTCTGATACGATTTTCGCCAAGATTCCTAACGTGTCTAAGAGGCTACTTAAACGTTCTCCTAGTACCATGACGAATACTTACATTATATAATAGAGAGAATATTATTTTTCTTGTTATCTTTGCCTTCTCTAAACGCTATATTACCTCAAAATTACTTTAAAATGACCTTGAAATGACCTTGTACACGTCCGTGAGACGGGCTTGAAATCGGCTTTCAAATCGTTTGCATTTCCAATCGCAATTAGGCTGAAATCATTTCTTTTCATAAACAGTTATATTACGTAGAGAGATATAAATAGAGAATAAAGCTATTCTGTAGCGAGTATAAAAGATTATATTATGTAAAGATTATAGAAAAGGAGAGGGGTCATATTTCATGGCAGAGGCGGCGGAATGTCAGGCTCATACAGTGAAAGTGGAGGGGCACCTACTTTTTGGCAGACAAAAGGTGCCCCTCCACTTTCTTTGTCCGAGCCCGATGTTCCGCCACCTCTGTTTCAGGGGCGTCATATGCAATAGGAAGGGGCCGTATCATCTTTGCTCACCATAAATCTTTGAGAAATATACACTTTTGTCATTAAGTGAATTTCAATCACAAATTTACGAAAATAAATTTGTGATTGCTTCTTTTTTTAATTTTAACATGGAGATATAGACAAAGATAATTAGAGAGTAGTCAGAGTTCACCAGGGGCGGATCCAGGGAGAATGGGGGCGAAATCTCCTTTGTTCACCATATATTTTTCATAAAACATCTGTCTGTCTTAAAGTGAATTTTGGAGCAAAAACGTCATCTTAAATTCACCTTCAACCTTAGTGGTCTTTTGGGGGAAGGGGTGGGGTATTCTCATAATTTGAATATCCCTCCCTTTTAAAGTTTGCACGGATTTGCCCCTAATTGGCAAACGTGTGTCATAAATTTTGTGTTGCTGTTAAATAATATTAGGGTTGAAGATGCAGTGAAAATCAATTTAATAATTACTAGCACGCTTATTCATTATTACATCATCAAAAATCAGAACCATTTATCATCCACTCAATCACATTCAGAAGGCATCAACATTCAAATTATTTCTCAATCCCGTGCTTCTTTCCATGTTAATGTTTCTTTCTGTGAGCTAGCTCTTTTTCTCTCCTTCATACCTTCCAACTCGGTCTATATCTTTCCTTCTCTTCCTTTTTCTCTCCCTCTTTCTTTCCCTTCTATTTCCACCATCTGTAGTTTTCTCGCCTTTTCTCTGCTTCACCGTTCTTATCTTTCATTTCTCTTCCTATTCTCTCCCTCTTTAATTTCCTTCTATTTCCACCATCTCTAGTTTTCTCGCCTTTTCTCTGCTTCACCGTTCTTATCTCTTGTTTCTCAAGCTCTCCATGAGCTCCCTCGATTGCTTTCTCTCTCTCTCCCTCTCTCTCTCTCTCTCTCTTTATACCTCTCTTGTTATTTTCACTCACCTTCTTATCATGAGTAGTTATTTCAAGTGTGTGCTTGAATTATGTTATATAGTCTTACTTCACCGTTCATTTTATTAACTGCAGTGTATTTTTTGTATTTGCACTGCCAGTGGGAATCCAATTTCCTGGGTTTCTTGAAATGTGGATCAATAAAAGATATGAAATGTGAACTTTGAAATACATAATAGGTCAGTACAACATGGAATGAAATAAAATTTTCCTCAACTGCACTTGTCATACTAGTAACTAGTTTTATTCAAAACAAGAGATGACATATGCTGTACTTCAAATCAGGAATTTAAATCCGACTGGAATAGTGCTCTTTATTAAGCTGTAGTCTGAAAATGTTAAATACTTTCAGTTTCTAATAAATGTAAGAGTGGAGAGTGTTTGTTCTTTCTTCCTAATAAAATTAATCGTTTCCTTTCCTTTCACTTAAAAATAAAATAAAATCACGTGCCCCAAAATATCTCTTCACATCTACCCATTATTTTCTTTTACAAAGTTTAGCTACCTGTTTTTTTTCTACAGTTAAGATACAAAGAAGCAATTCCATCTAAATTTAGATCATTGCACATGCATGTGACATAATTCATGAAGAAAAAAAATCCTATATGACCTTAAGAGATCTTATCGTTAATCCAATAATTAAAAATCTGTTAGTTTTAGATTTACTTTTCAAGGCGTCTGCTTTTGCAAGCACACGAACGCAGTTGATATTTGGAATTAAAATATTATCTGTGAAATAAAGGTAATATCATCCTGAAAGTGAGATTGCTCCTATTGAAACATGTGTCACAAGTTCTTAGGGCACTTATCACCCAAATGATGAAGATACAAAAAGCAATTTTTTGCGCTGTTGTTCATTAAAGTAGTAGCAATATCACTTCCTCATAACTTGAACTGTAGTACAGCTGTACGCTGTTAGTCAGTTCTCACATAATATAGAGGTCATGCACAGCTTTCATGGCTTTGGTAAGTTCATTCACCCACTGAAAGGATGTGATCATAGATCATTATATTAAGGCATCCAAAGTTCCAAACACTACTGGTTCTATATGACATCCTGTACAGCCATACCCATGTTCATTTTGTAGGATCTCTGGAATCATTCTGAAGTTCATCCTGGGTGATACAAAGAGAATCCAACTTCATTTATTGTTTCAAGATATTAGATCACCTCTGTTTCCTCCTCTGATATGAATGCAGTGACCTGACATTTCCAGCATCATTGGATTAAATGTGGTTATCATATTCTACCCCTCTCCTTCAAGCTTTGCCTCTAAGTTACAGTCTAACATTCCTATATTTGCCTTGAGATGACAAGGATGATAGGGACGAACATGACCTGGCTTAGCTGCTCCATATCAATGGCCTGTAAAAAGAAGAAAAAAAAAATCCCTTTTAATTATACATGAAATAGCACTAGAAGCAGCCAACTGCTTAGATGAATCACACTGATATATAGATTTATTGTTTTAGAACAGGTGAAGTACACCAACAGCATTAAATGAATATGGAATACAAAGTGTCATTAATTCTAATATGAAATATTAGAGAGTAATATCATTTAATCCATTAAGTTATGTTGTTTTGTGATTAGTTTTTATTGTTTTAATTTCGATTAATCTAAAATTAATTTAACTAAATATTCAATTATGCCTAATAATTGAAATTCACTTTGTAATTCAACTGCTTTAATAAAAAAGAAAGTCTACAGAGACAGTAAATGCACTCAAAACTGAAGACAAATCGAGCTATACTCAATGGGAAGGGTGGGGGATTGAGACACTTTTTGGTGAATAATGATCTGCCCCCTCCCTTCCTTCTCTCAATTATAAGCAATGCCCTGCTCCCCTCCCCCCTCCATTTCAACTTAATCCTTTTCTAGTAATTTCTTATTTTTCTAAAAGCAGGTCTGTGCTTACAGGGTTGTGATACATAAACAGTTATTTTTAATTCCATACTTATTCAGAGCCCGAGCTACGGCAAGGTCCTAATCTGGCCCTAAATCAGCTAGACTATATATGCTAGCCTACATGTAGATCAGACCAGGGCCGAGACCTAACTTTATTTCACTCTGTGCGGGAAATACATTGTAGATCTACATGTATATAACTTGGAGCTCTGCTAAAATTTTCTAATGAATTCCCGACTAGTAAATTCAGCATGAGAAAATTGAGGCCTCAAATATGTATCAACAAATTCAAGAGATTGGTATAAGCAGGTCTGAAGTTAAGATCTAGTCCCATGACTGTATTTGTAGTGGAATAGATTTGCACAAAAGAATTTAAGGGTTAGGCATATCGTGCATTCAACTGCTAACGTTAACTAGCGGCAACTAATGTTTCAACATTATTTAAGACACATCGTCGCTTTTTCGTGTGAAAATGACATTGTTCTAACTCAAATTTTGATGAGATTTTCATCACAATTACTCCCTAGGATATGAAGATTAAACTAAGGTCAGCCATTAGAGGCATACGAAAGGAAAAGCTTGTCAATTTTTGTCACTTTTAGGGCCCCTCATCATACAACATGAGCTTACAACAAACATTTGTTAGGCCTTCGTCTACGAGTGCGAGTGTGACTGCTTAAATCTTGGTTTAAATAAATTGCCCAAGTGATGAAATAAATGAAAAAAAATTATAGTCAAAGATTATACAGTAATATGAAAAAGAAATAACAGAGGAAGGATATATCATAATACAACGTCAAATGTTGGAATTACATGTATTAACAACTTTATCTTTGAAAAACAATGCATGTCGCATGCAGTCTTGGCTTAAAGTTGCAGGGCACTAGTAGTACGAAACGAGTTACAGTCACCTATTAAAACTGAATTATATGCACGAAATGCCTTTTAAACCCGTAATTTCTACTGGAACAAACTGTTTGAAGAAATTATAATAATGCTCTTACCGATTCATCCAAGGTATGACATTTGATCATCAGCTAGAGCCAGATAAATCAACGGACTAACATAGGTCTAGACTAGAATCACTGTTCCGGCAGTTTTTCTTCTGCACGTGTGTTTTGTTTTGGTTTGGTGCTGTTTTTTTTTTTTTTTTTTTTTTTTCCAGTGCATGCGCTCTGCACGTTTTGATATGCGCTGACTTTAGCGTAAGCCATTTAGAGAGCTAAAGGCCCTTTTGTCGCGTCGCGGCCCATATAAGAGTAGCTTGACCACTCATACTGAACAACAAGTGATTAAGTTAAAGGAATAAAATAATAATAATAATAATAATAATAATAATAATAATAATAATAATAATAATAATAATAATAATAATAATAATAATAATAAAGCATCACATGCAGGGTCAAAATGCATTTGATATTTTTTGTAAATCCAGGTCAACCAGTTTGTAAATGCATGTCAAGTGTTCATAAAGTGGCAAAGTCATATATTTGGTCAGTACTCTTTTTAGACATGCATTTTTTTCTTTGGATATTCGATAACCCTTATGACTATTTCGCAGTGTTGTAGTCAAGGCCCAAACCCTCAAGGCCCAGACCAAGGCATGGATACCCAAGGCCAAGGCCAACGCATGAAACCTCAAGGCCAAGGCATTAAAAAAGATATGTAGGAGGATAACGCATGCAGCCCCCCCAAAGAGCATAAATACATCGACTTTGGCATTCAAAGTGATATTTATTCTGAAGTCGACTGAGTATCTGTTACCTATAAAAAAAGGCATTTAAGTTCAAGTTCTGGTTTTATTGCCAATATAACAAAAGAAATGTTTTTTTTTTCTTTTTATAAACAGAAATATCGTAAATTAACATACTGCATTTTTTCTCTATCTTATTTAACATCAAAACAAATGAAATGTCTTCTTGACATAGTGTATACAAAGAAAAAAAGATGATTTAGGAAAAGAAAAATCCACATTACCTGTGACTGTACTGTGACAGGTATGCATTTCCATATATTGAAAGGTCTGGGGAGAAGACTAGGGAACAAGGAGACAAGAAGGAAAACTTCTTGCATAGAATAACATTTGCCTGATTGCTGCCCAGAAGGCATTATTTTTGAGACCACACTGGATGTTTTGTTACAAACAACTATTATCTATGCAGATTAAACGACTGCCCTGATGATCTGGAGCAGATTTGTTATCAAGAAACCGGTAACTTTTGTGCAGTTTGTAACAAAATGGGGGCTTGCTAAGTTGTCGAACCTTCGTGCGTTAGCTATTGACATGTTCGCTTCGTGCATGTGCAATTCGTTTGTACGCTAGCCTATAGCGTATTGCAGCTCGCATCGTTTCGTTTTCGATTCGTGCATCGCCGTGATCGTAAACTGTCCGATAATGACTGCATTTAGGTAATTTGTACAGTTTTGGTATATTAAGCTGTATGTTGGACTGATTGCTGTCTGTTTTGCTGATGTTGGCTTTTGGTGATAAACGTTGAGACAGGGTTTCATGAGCTCAACGTGGGGATTATCATTAAATGGGTATGTGTGTACACATGTGTGTGGATAGCTCTGTGTCGCCGTGCGGTCAAAGGTCCAAGGTTATGTATGGCAGGCCGTACTACCCATAATTCAGGCAGTACGTGTATTCAGTGTGTGTCTCGCTGTGAGATGTTTCTGTTCATGTAGTTGAATGAACTTTTGGTTGATGATATTTCAGCTGGGCTAACCATTTCTTTGGTTGCTGTGTCGGTTCATGGTAACTGACAATGTTGACTGGAGTCAAGTTGACAGTGTGGTTGGAAGGAAGTTTCAACTGGGGTAACCGAGTCAGGTTCCTGTATCTGTAGGTTGAGGTCATATCTACAGGGTCAGCCGGGTCAGGTTGGCATTATTTTCTGTGGTTGATTTATATTTTATTTCAACTGTGATAACCGTATTGGTTATTGTTTTTGCTGAGAAATTAAAAGTTTTCTTCAGTGGTTTCTAGCCTTTTCAGCATTAAAGATTAGGGGTCTTTTGTTGACCATGGCAGAATTTTCATTGGAAAAATTCGTTGATTCTCCTTCAGTTGAGGAGTTGCTGGTGTTGAAGAAGGTAAATCTCTTGGAGGTTGCTCATCATTACCAGGTTGCTGAGGTAAAAAATACTTGGCGTAAGTTAGAAATACAGAAAGCTGTAATTCAGTGGTTAGTGGAAGAAGAAGATGTCCTTCCACTTGAAGCCTTAACTAAAATTCCGCGTGAGTCTGAGAAAGAGGACTTAGCAGAGAAGTTGCGGTTGAAAGAGTTGGAGCTTGAGATAGCAAAAGTTGAGCTTGAGAGAGAACAAGTTGTTTTGAGAAGAGAGCATGAGAATGCTAGAGAACGAGAAGACATTAGGCATACACAGTCTGAGTTTGATGTTGCAAAACATGTTAGAATGGTACCTATTTTTCAGGAGGGGGAGGGGATAGAGCAATATTTCCTTCACTTTGAAAAGGTCGCTGTCAGTTTGAGTTGGCCGCATGAAAAATGGTCACACTTGTTGCAATCTCAGTTAAAGGGTAAAGCTCGAGATGCGTATTCAGCCTTATCAGTTGAAGATGCGGGTCGTTATGACGTTGTAAAAGCAGCAGTGTTGCGTGCTTATGAGCTTGTACCGGAGGCGTACCGTCAACAATTTCGGAAAACGCGTAAAGATGAATCTGAAACTCATCTAGAATTTGCTAGGCGCAAAGAACAGTTGTTTGATAGATGGAGTTCGTCCCTCCATGCAGATAGCTTTGATAAGCTTAGGGAAATAATTCTTCTCGAAGAGTTTAAGCGTAGTGTGCATTCTGATGTTAGGTTGCATCTTGAAGAGCAGCAAATATGAACGCTTAAGGAAGCAGCAAAGCTTGCTGATGATTATGCGCTAACACACAAAATCACAAACAAAAATACAGATGAAACAAACAAATCTGGAAAGTGGAACAAAAACAAAAACAAAAATGGTGCTTCGGCACATAACAAGAAAGAAGTCAAACCACAATCGAAAGATGAAGAGCAAGAAAAGAAATGCTATGCATGTCACAAGGTTGGGCATTTCAAAGCAAAGTGTCCGACACTTAAAGGAAAATCAAGTGAATCAAGTAACGCACATCCAAATGCATTTGTAAAAAAAATGCAGAGTTCAGAGAGTATTATTGAACCAGTAAACCTCGAGAAAGTAAGAATGCAATATGAGCCATTTGTTTCTGAGGGACATGTGTCCTTGTCTGGAAGTGAAGAAGCAAGAACGGTAAAAGTGTTGCGTGATACTGGAGCTTCTCAGTCTTTGATTTTGGAGAGTGTGTTGCCTTTTGATGAGAGATCTTGTGTTGGAGCTAGTGTTCTGCTGAAAGGAATAGGAGATGGCTTTGTAAAAGCACCCCTTCATGAGGTAGACTTGAAATCAGACCTTGTTTCTGGTGTTGTGAGGATGGCTGTAAGACCATCACTTCCGATGGCAGATGTTTCTATCATTCTAGGCAATGATCTTGCTGGTGACAAAGTTGTTTCATGTCCAGTGGTGAGTGCTATTCCGTGTGAGAGTAGTAAAACAGAGCAGTTGGTTGCTGAATTTCCTACTGTGTTTCCATCTTGTGCTGTAACTCGTTCAATGGCAAAGAAAGTAGAGTCTGAATCGAAGTCTAGTGAGCTAGATGAGGTGAACTTGAGCAAGTCTTTCTTTTGTCGTTTGGTTGATGATGAATGTGAATCAAATGTGAATGAGGGTGCAGGAGAAACTAGAAATGAGGAAAAGCAAAGTAATAATGAACCAATGCCGATAAGTAAGAGTAAGTTGAGAGAGGAGCAACAGAAAGATCCTCAATTAGTATCCTTGTTTGAGAGAGCAGTCTCTGAGGAGGAGGCATTGACTGTGCCTGTATGCTATTATGAGAAGTCAGGTGTGCTGATGAGAAAGTGGAGGCCGATAGATGTTCCTGCTGATGAAGTTTGGAATGAAGTCCATCAGATCGTAGTTCCTTCGAATTATAGGCTGGAAATACTTAGCCTTGCTCATGAAGCACCACTTGCAGGTCACTTGGGAGTCTACAAGACTCGAGAGAAAATCCTTTCTCATTTCTTTTGGCCAGGATTGCATAAGGATGTTGCAAACTATTGCAGAAGTTGTCATGCATGTCAGGTAGTAGGTAAACCGAACCAGAAAATACCAGTCGCGCCATTAAAACCAGTGCCAGCGTTCGATGAACCGTTTGCAAGGATAATAATAGATTGCGTAGGTCCGCTTCCGAGGACAAAAGCGGGTAATGAATTCCTGTTTACCATTATGTGCGCAAGCACTAGGTATGTGGAAGCGATTCCACTTAGACGCATCACCGCAAACAATGTGAGCAAAGCACTGATCAAGTTCTTCACGACTGTAGGATTACCACGTACTGTTCAGTCTGATCAAGGATCAAACTTTATGTCAAAGGTCTTTAAACAAGTGCTAGGGCAGTTAGGGATTGAACATGTAACTTCCAGTGCATACCATCCTGAGTCGCAAGGAGCACTTGAAAGATGTCATCAGACACTCAAAAACATGCTCAAAACGTATTGTTTGGAGACAGAGAAACAATGGGATGAAGGAATTCCACTGTTGTTATTTGCTTTGAGAGAATCTGTTCAAGAATCTCTAGGTTTCAGCCCATTTCAGCTAGTGTATGGACATGAAGTCCGTGGACCCCTCAAGTTGTTGAGTGAAAGGTTGTTGTCAGAGGAAGAAGATGTAAGTATGTTGGATTACGTATCGTCTTTCCGTGAGCGATTGAATCGTGCTTGTGAAGTTGCTAGAAAAAATTTGTCTGAGTCTCAGGAGAAAATGAAGTCTTGGTATGACAAGAAGTCGAAGGAAAGGAATTTCAAGGCAGGTGATGAAGTCTTGGTGTTGTTGCCGGTTGTTGGTAATGCATTGCAAGCTAGATTTTCTGGGCCGTACACAATTCTGAAGAAAGTTGGTGATGTTGACTATGTCGTCAAAACTCCAGATAGAAGAAAGAAAAAGCGTGTATGTCATGTGAATATGATAAAAGCTTATGTTCGAAGAGATGAAGAGAGAGCACAGCCAGTGTTGAGTGCTGTACAATCTGAGCTGAATGATGAAAATGAAGAGATGTGTAAGATTGAGAGAGATGAACCATGTGTGAAATTGAAAAATTAAGAGGTTCTAACACACATCGATGACAAACTAACCCACTTGTCTGAGAAGGAGAGGAGGGATGTGAAAGAGCTGTTGAATGAGTATCCACAGTTATTTGCAGATATCCCATCTCGTACAAATGTTGTTGAACATGATGTTGATGTGGGAGATACTACCCCAATCAAACAGGCACCTTATCGTGCCAATCCAGTAAAAATGAAAAATCTAGAAAAAGAAATCAATTACATGCTGGAGAATGGCATTGTTGAGCCAAGTAGCAGTGAATAGTCGTCGCCATGTATCTTAGTTCCGAAACCGGATAAGTCGTATCGTTTCTGTACTGATTACAGAAAAGTCAATGCTAGTACAAAGACCGATTCCTTCCCGATACCGCGCGTAGAAGATTGTATTGACCGTATAGGCAAGGCAAGGTATGTGAGCAAATTCGATCTGCTGAAAGGCTATTGGCAGATTCCGTTGACTAGGAGAGCGCAAGAAATCTCCGCATTTGCTACACCCCAAGGCCTATTCCATTACACTGTGATGCCTTTCGGCATGAAAAACGCGCCGGCTACATTCCAGAGACTTGTGAATAGTCTTATCTCTGGTCTTGAAGGTTGTGAAGCTTACATAGATGACTTAGTTGTGTATAGTGAAGATTGGGAGGTTCATGTACAAAGAATCAGAGAGTTGTTCAGGAGGTTGTCAGATGCCAAATTGACAGTCAACTTGGCAAAGAGTGAGTTTGGAGGTGCTACTGTTAGTTTCTTGGGTCATGTTGTTGGTTCAGGTCATGTCCGACCACTCTCAGCGAAGGTTAATGCTATTCTGGCGTTCCCGACTCCAACCAACCGGAAGGAGCTGATGCGATTCCTTGGCATGGCAGGCTACTACAGACGGTTCTGCCATAACTTCTCTGATGTCGTGGCTCCACTAACCAATCTACTACGCAAGGAGATGAAGTTCATCTGGTCCAGTGACTGTGAGAGTGCTTTTGACAAAGTGAAGGCACTCCTATCTACCAATCCTGTACTGGTGGCTCCAGATTTCAGTCAGCCGTTCACTTTGATGGTGGACGCTAGTGATGTGGGTGCCAGAGCTGTTCTTACGCAGAAGGATGAACAAGGAGCAGACAGGCCCATATCTTTCTTTTCGAGGAAGTTCTCATGCAGTCAAAGAAACTATTCTACTGTCGAAAAAGAAACTTTAGCTTTGATCTTTGCACTGCAACACTTTGAAGTGTATGTGAGTCGATCACAACATGCTGTTGACGTATGGACTGATCACAACCCTTTGACGTTTCTGAGTAAAATGAGAAACAAGAACCAAAGACTAACTAGATGGAGTCTACTGCTGCAGGAGTATAACCTAAACATAAGACATTTACCTGGAAAAGACAATGTCGTCGCGGATACTTTATCGCGAATATAAACTATCCTGTGAACTTTGATCAGTTTTTTACACCATGAATCTACATGAAATTTGGACTGTTGATATTGTGAAAACCGAAAATCAAGGAGAAATTTGGAAATTAAACTTCCTGCAAACTTTTGAAACTTACTTCATCACGTGAACTTAAAAGTGAATGCTAACTGGTTATTATCTCACATTATTAGATTCATCGAGATGGACTCTCTACCCTGAATTTGAAAGTGAACTGAACTTATGTTACCCTGTTTGTCAACTGAACTCGTGTTTCCAGTGGATGTCAACTAAACTCATGTTTATTTATCTTGGATGTCAAGTGACTTATCTGTTATGATTCTTTGTGAACATTCAGCGATGAAGTTGAACTTTGTAAACTGAATCTATGAATCTATCGTGAACAATCATTGAACCCAACCGAAGTTGAACTCTGTGAAATGAAACCCATTTGGAAGAAGAAATAAGAAATCAAAACTTTGAACTTATGTCTTGACTGATTTCTGAGAATATTGAAGATTTGGACTCAAGTGAAGCGATGTTATCTTTTTATATTGCTTTTCTTATATAATATGTTTATTCATGTGAAATGTTTTTTAACGAACATACATGTATTTCTGAACATGCGTGTACCTTTTTGACTAATAAGTTGGTTTTACATGCGTGTGCTATCAATACATGTCTGTTTTACTCATTATTTTATGTTTTATATTATGGTTGTTTTTTTGCAGAAACAAAATGCGAAATTGCAGCAGAAAGAGCGCGTGTAAATATATAACTGCATTTTTGGTATGATGTTTTAATACCCTGTTTTGGTAAAGCGCTTTATTTGCTTTAGTGATTGAATACATCTCAAAACTTGAAGTATCTGTCTTTGGAAAATTTATGCCAAATTGCATAGCTACAGCTATAGCATCTTCCACAATTCACAGTTCATAGCGACAATTGCGCCTGTTTGGTATGTTTTATATACTGTTGTTAACAAGCAAGATTTCTATATGTTTCAAACATACTTATTGCACTTTCTCAAAATTTATAAGCATGTTTTTAAGGGAGGGAGTGTGACAGGTATGCATTTCCATATATTGAAAGGTCTGGGGAGAAGACTAGGGAACAAGGAGACAAGAAGGAAAACTTCTTGCATAGAATAACATTTGCCTGATTGCTGCCCAGAAGGCATTATTTTTGAGACCACACTGGATGTTTTGTTACAAACAACTATTATCTATGCAGATTAAACGACTGCCCTGATGATCTGGAGCAGATTTGTTATCAAGAAACCGGTAACTTTTGTGCAGTTTGTAACATGTACCCAAATTGTATTTGGAATAGAGCAAATATGTATCGAAATGACCTTCCCACAAGATTATAATTTTTTTTTTACAAGTTTTAACTGTTATACACTATCAAACCTGAAGTGACACTTACACTGATACCAAATGTGCAATGAAGAATTTTATTTTGTTTATTTTCTTGTGCGGTGTGTGAACTACATCTTAATGTAAAATAATTTTGTAAAGTTTTTCCCTGTTCCACTTCACTTCAGAGGAAGAATCAGATGCTCTTTGTGGCAATCAGATGCTAAATTTACATAATTATTGCTAAAGATGCTTGACATGAGAAGGCATAAAACTATAAAACATAAACTTAAGAGAGAGAGAGAAAGATAGTGAAAAAGATTTCATGCCGAATAACCATGCACTTCCTTTTGACGTATTTGTCCTGATAGTCATCTCTTCCATCAAAGTTTTCAGGGTTTTTTTTCGACTTATCACGAGGGCGCTTTTCTTATTCAAAAAAAAAGTCCACAAACCATCTTTTAAAAAGGATATCACCCTTTATTATGTTATCCAATTCTGTTTTACAATTTTTTTTTACAAAAATCATCACGTTTCAACAGGGATATGGGTATTTAGTCGTGTCCTTATGATTTCTGAGTTCTATTTGGGGCAACATCTTGGGATGACGTCATTCTATCTGGCACGTCACATACTTCAGTGACCCAAACAAAAACAAAAAAAGAAGAAAAATCATGCAAATTTTGGTCCACGGACTTTGCTTTAACTGCCGAAAGTCCATAAATGGATAAAGGTATTTGGTTTTTATCCTTCGACTTTCATCTGTCCATGGGTTGTGTCATGCATGTTAATAGTAGCAAAGTATGCATTGAATTAATAATATTACCGACTTCTGGTAATTAAAAATGCACCGTTCTTTGTAGAAAAAGAAAGTCTGCATAACTGCACTATGTGCACTTCACAAAATCACCTCATCAGTCTTTGTTATTTTTCGATTTTATTTTATCATTCAGTACACAATAACCACGCAGAATAGATAAACAGAGATATTCACAATAAAACTGATAAGAATTACTTTTTTTGTTTTTACGAACGTGAGCAGATTGTTTTACAAAATAATGTATGACTACAAGCAATGAAGTGACTATGATGTTAAAAAAAAACCCGAAATACACTATACTATGATCAATCCTTCAGCACATAGAACCAATTAAACCAAACTTACATAGCAACAAACATGACAAAACATTTTGTTAGAAATGATCACCCTTAAATAAAAAAAAAAGCTATATTATGTTTATGGTGACAATCATATTATAGGTACTTGATTTGCTTGCGAAACTCTGCATTTGTCATTAACAGTATTTAAAAAGGCAATTAAAATGTCACTTTAAACTGCATGAACTCTGTTTACCTAGATGAACTACGCGGCGGATGTTAGTTCAATCTTTTTGTGGAGATCGATAGAGTATCTTTTATTCTGAATATAATGAAGCGGATTTATTTTTGGTAGTTACGAAGGCAACTTAAGTTGGAGTTCGACGTTTTCACAGTGAAGTTTAAAAGATGTATTTCTCTTCCACCAAGTTTTTTTTCTCGAAAAGATTGAACTCTTATCCTTTTTTTCCAGAAGAAAAATTTAGACTACTAACTGGTGCATTTAAAAGTGGCTATTACGCAACTTTTAATTTTTGTTTTCAAACAAATTCGAATTAGTCTTTATCAACGCATGTCACCTTACATGTTCACTTTTTAAAATGTATTTTCTTCATATACTCTACAACAAAAAGCAACATAAAATACATTCAGAAACCATTTTATGATACCTATATATACATTCACTACTACACCGCATTACTTACCACTATTTAAAACTTCTGAGTCAAACTTGATTGTACCTTTTCTATTGCATTGTTTTCTCTCAATTCAAATAAGGATTTGCTTTGGATGTATGCTCATTAGCAATGTCGACTGATTTTTAAAACTATGTACAGACGGATTATTTATCGGTAATTAAGACATTCATCAAGTGTATTCCTCTGCTTTTATAAATATTCTAAAACATGTCTGGATTCTTTTGCTTTTGTTATTTACCTTCTTAATGTTTGAAGCTTTGAATACTGTTTATCACAATTTTCACTCTTAATTCACTCTTAATGTACTCTAAATTCACGGTTTTTCTTAAAATTCACCCTTTAATTAACGAGCTAACCTTTTTTTTTTAAAGAGAGCAATTCAGTATTACTTAACAATCAATCAAATTATAAACTGAACTGAAAAAATGGAATTATAAGCTCAGTAAACCTGTTGGTTTTGTTGGTTTATATGGGAGGGTAGCCCAAGCAACGGGATCGAAAACTGAACAGTGTCAGTCTTAAAAAGGCAGCACTGAATTTCTTTATTACCAAAACGCAATCTTGGATGACTATGCACGGACCAATCTTAAGGAACATGTAAAAATAGCCATTGTCCATGATTTAGAATAAAGGCTTTCATGAGCTATCATGAGGGATCAAAGGTTGTTCACTTTGCTTTTGGCGGGTAAAAAGTCACATGTTTCACTGGTTTCTACGAGTTTCGTTTATCTATTCTATGTTAGTTCGACGTATCCTAAAGTTAATCTGTTTTAAAACCACGACGTCAATGCAACATATATATATATTAGGGTATTTTAACAAGAAACGAGAAAAAAAAATGCAAATTTTCCACTAGCGATTGTTGACTTTGGTGTCAAATTGGATATTTATTTATTTATTTATTCATTCATTTTTTTTTTGGGGGGGGGGGGGACAGGTTTGCACCTATCAATGACAATCAATGTAATGACATTTACTGAATGAACCCATATATTTTTAGGGCCGAATCTTATCCACCTGCGCTTTCCCATTGCAGAGAGAGTAGAATCAATCAATCTTTGAGAAGTGACAAGCCCTCCCCCTGCCACTTTCCCTTCATAGTTACCCTATAATTGGATTTATCAAGTTTTATTAGAGTCCATTAAGATCCCAAGTGGTATATATTTGTTAATAAACATCAGTGCATTTTTCCAACCCCCTTGCCTCTGGACAATTTCATTATAATTTGTTTCTTTGGCTGAAATTGCAAAATGACGTTGCGATCAAACTGTGAATAAGACAAAAGGAGGAGCCTTACCAGTGATATGTGTTCAAGAAAAGTGAAAATAAAATCAAAATCGAATCATCTCAATGACTAGAAGTGAGACACAAATGACGAATTTCAAAACTACATTAAAAACTCAAAAAATTTAGATGCAGTGAAGTAAAGAAACATGTTCTGAAAATAGGTTAATGCACAATATTCATTAACATGATAGAGTTCAAATGGTTCAAGAACAAATAAATTTCTCTTTTGGGGGATCATGGGACACGTATACAGCTTAATTTCTTTATTCATAATTCAGTTTTTATATTTTCTTTTCAAAGTGCTCACTTTTAACAAACTGTCTTTTGCTTTTAATTCGGTTTTCTAACGTGCCTATATTACAGAGTATTAGGAATTAGTTATTTGATTTGATTTCATAAACAGAAAAAATAGACGTCAATTCTCCAATAGAATATATTGATTACGAAAACAGGCAAAGACACTTTTTTACACTTTCTTTTTAACATCACCATTGTATGAAACAAACAAAAAAAAAAAAAAAGAAAGGATGCTTTCCATGTGATACCTCACTATTCCTATGTCAAAGTTTATAATTCTTATGTAAAGTAACATTTATATTTTTCTTTCTTTTTTTATAATTTAGCAACAGGCATGTGGTAGAATAATTTATTGTTCGTTATTTTCTGAAGAGTATTCTGTCCTGTGTCAGTACTGGGCTGGTGACAAATGCAACAGGGTAGGATACGTCCAATCATAATGACTATAATGTTTTGCCAAAATCATTCAAAGGGTCACTAAACTACTTTGCTGCTTTGAGTTAACATGAATATATTTCTTCCTGCCTCTCCGCCATGAACGCTTTTTAACACGTTTAATATCCTCTTTCTGAATGTCGACTGCAGCTACGCACTTTAAGATAAAGTCTAATTGTTCATTGTGTGTATCTAGAATATTGACGTCAGGATCCGAGAAGTGGAAAGTGACAAGAATATTCTCACGTGGTATCATAGTCTCCTTGATGAACTCCTTTATTAATTCCTCCTCATCCAGATCTTCCACTGCAGCGGCCTTGGTCAAAACAATCATGGGATACTGCACTGAAGTTTAAAAAAAAAAAAAAAAAATCTATATTGGGCGCAAGGCTAAACTATTCAAAAGCATGTTTATCTTCATAGTTTCAAGGCTAATATGTATGAGAAGGCTTTAGTGGACAGTTGCATGGTGTCGGAGAGAAGATAGTCTGTTCACTTGATGTGACATCAAACAAAACAAAAACAGTTTGTTTGTTTGTTTGTTTGTTTGTTTGTTTGTTTTTGTATTGGCAGGAACGGCAAGTATCCGCAGATGAGGCATCTTTATATCACGTGGAATATTGTTGTTTTGGCTCAAGTCGTATAAAAGCCAAATACAGTCAGAATTCATACCGATAACATGAAGTACGCAGAATGGTTTACACTCAGATTTATTCAAGCCGATGCAAATTATTATGTATTATGTACTGGCTTTTGTTTGCTAATCGTCTTGTATTCCATAGCACTCCTAGATTCTCTCTTTCTCCCTCCCTCCTTCTTCAACATTCATCTCACAACACCTCAATTTATCCCTTCTCATCCCCGTTTTCCCATAAAAAAAATGTTATTGTGTATTTTTTTTAATACAAGCAGGGAGCTTATTTACAAGCTAAACCTTTTTTAGGGCTAGTACTATTTGTATGTTTGTTTAAAAGAGGAATAAAACTGAACTGAACTGAACTATTAAACAAAACAGTAAAATCATTAAACTGCACCTTTTCAACATGTATGCCTCGAATTAATATATGCATTACAAAGAGACAGATGTACCGTTCCTTGTCATGGTTAGATTATCTAAATAATTTGATTTTTTTTGGGGGGGGGGGGGGGGAGCGGGGACATGCGCTATGGCACATTGCGAACGAAACTAATTTTGTAGTTATCAAAATTTGCGATACTACGTTACTGCAAATTTTGGTATAAAAGGAGCTTCATGACCAACATGTGCCGTCAGTACACCAATACCTGCCTGGACTCTACGGTTACCAAATGTGCAGTTAAAACTGATATGTGATTTTTCCCTGCACATTTAGGTAAAGGAGCCTCGAGGCCATGGGGAAATTATCCTAGTTATAACAGGAAATATGAGTGATGAGCCAATCTCTCCGTTATTAATTTTCGATTGTGAAGTTTGGTAATGGTGATATGGCAAGCCGTTTTAAGATTTAATCCTATTTCTGGATATCAAGAATTCGATTTCTTGATATCAACAATTCGATTTCTTGATATCAAGAATTACCATTGCTTAACTACACTAAACCATTTCTTGATATCAAGAATTCGAGATATCAAGAAATGAATTCTTGATATCAAGAAATGAATTCTTGATATCAAGAAATCGAATTCTTGATATCAAGAAATCGAATTCTTGATATCAAGAAATCGAATTCTTGATATCTCTTGATTTCGAACGCAAGACCATTGCAAGAATTATTTGGATATCGAGCACAAAAGTATTGCACAAATGTTTAATTTATTTCCAGCTCAAAAGTTGTGCAGAATTGAAATTCATAGTTGATTTCCAGCGCACAAGTAATGCAGAAATTCATTCTGCACAAGTTTTGAGTTCGAAATCTGAATGAATTTCTGCATTAATTGTACGCTGGAAATCAACTATGAATTTCAATTCTGCACAACTTTTCAGTTCGTTTGTGCTCGATATCCAAATTGATTCTTGCAATGATTTTGTGCTCGAAATAAATCACTTAACAGTTCTTGATATCAAGAAATGAATTCTTGATATCAAGAAATCGAATTTCTGATATCAAGAAATCGAATTCCTGATATCAAGAAATCGAATTCCTGATATCAAGAATTCGTATTCTTGATATCAAGAAATGGATAAATGATATCAAGAATTCGATTTCTTGATATCAAGAATTACCATTGCTTAACTACACAAAACCATTTCTTGATATCAAGAATTCGAATTCGAATTCGAATTCTTGATATCAAGAAATCGAATTCTTGATATCAAGAAATGGTTTTGTGTAGCTAAGCAATGGTAATTCTTGATATGTAGAAATCGAATTCTTGATATCAAGAAATAGGATTAAATGTTAAAACGGCTTGCCATATGCTGAAGCGGTAAACCGTTCTTGGGGTGAATATTCCCAGGATCAATTATTCTCCCAGGAAAGACTAATGTCTACATGGTCTAGGGGCACTTTTTTGTGGATAGTGGATCGTCATAATCTTATTGATTTGTGAGTGGGAGAGGGGGGGGGGGGGGGGGCTAACCGTTCCCTCGGTATAAACAACCCCGGGTCAATAATATTCCCGAAAATGACTGGTGCTCAGGGGTAGTTGGAGTGGGTACTGTCCTCTTGGTCCTAGTGTAGTTATCCTTTGGTATTATTTTGCCCGGATGCGGGGAGGGGCGCGTTCAAGGGGTTAATATCTTGGGGTCAATTATTGTCCCAGTAGTAACGGGGGGGGGGGGGTGGTGAAGGG
Organism: Echinometra lucunter; assembly: GCA_029962745.1. NCBI lineage: Eukaryota > Metazoa > Echinodermata > Echinoidea > Camarodonta > Echinometridae > Echinometra > Echinometra lucunter. Next base: position 196,758 of record JAPZVO010000030.1, read on the forward strand.
GTTCCTTTTGTAGATATCATACGGTGCATTAACACAGGGTAATGGGACCGTAACAATGCTTATTGTGTGGATTATTGTCTTATGAGTAACAGGTCATTTTGTCGCCCTCGTAATTGCAAAAAAAAACAAAAACAAAAAAAAAACAAAGTAAAACAAAACAAAAGATGTATGCTAGTTTTACCATTGCTGTTAAAAAACAGTACACTTCTTGTCAGCTGCAACACCAAATCTTAAAAAAAGTTTCCGTCATTTCTAGAATTTGATTGAACATCTTCATTTGCAGTAACCTCCTGTTGATAAAATGGTGACGGAAATTAAATGAGCTATTCTACGAACCCAAAGTTTATCTTGTAATTCTAAAGAAACTTTCCGCTTTGTGGAGCTTTAGATTTGTTTTACTCAATTGTATATTAGAAAAGATTAATGAATATGTGAACAATCGAACTGTGTTTTCACCAAAAGTGTAAGTCTTCGATAATAACCGGTTCCATGGCCTCAGAAATAATATTTCAACCCGTTGAGCACGATTTTATCTTAGTAAGCATGCACGTAAGCAAGGCCTTGGCAAAATGTATGCATACACGTGAAGAGGAATTTAGTGAAAGGGGAGAGGTGGGATTATCCGAGCATGGACATCGAGATGGATACGCCAGGGGTGAAATTTGACTAAGATTTGATTCTCATGACAAACAGATAGACTTTAAGCATTATACTAATCTCTAAATATCCGTGTTATTGATCATTACTGACACTACGTAATAAAACAATAACGATAATATCTTTTAGAGGAAATGAGACTTACTTCATGAAATTGGTAGATTAGTTTAACCAGGGTTTTGTGTTTTCTTGACATGCAAAGTAATATAGTCTGATAAAAACCAAATATGATGAAGATTGATTGTCATGAAAGGGTCGAAAACTGTGCACACTGAAATTTCGGACAAAAAGAAGAAAAGAATATAAAGGCGTAGCAAAGCAATGCATACGTAAGGAACGATAAAAGATTGACCAGGCTAGAAGAATGTATAATACAAGCGAGGAGATGATTATACCAAGACAATTTTACTTACAGATTTTTTCGTGAACCGCACGGCAAAGCTCCCTCAACAACTGCGTACGATTATCGCGATCATGTTCATTTCTTGGGGTTCAGTAGAGGAAGGTGCATAAACGAAAAAGAAGAAAGTTGATTCTCAATAACATTCACGCATAGGCTGATCACATAGATATTCACTTCATAAAAGACGGGGGAAAAACGGTTTCTTATTTCATTTAGCCACATGAAATGAAATAGTTTTTGCATTGTATGAATCATTTATATTTGTTTATCAAATATATTACGAATCCTAAGATTAATCGTTTTTTCTATTATGATATCTATTTTGGGTTCTGCCGTGAATATTTTCAGCTTGTTATTCGGTTCAAATTGCCATCTTGCAAGACGAAATTGCTAAGAGCAGATATCAAACTAAACTTTAAAAGAAGAACTTGGAGTGAAACGAAGGCTCATATTTCCCCATGAAATAATTAAACAGAAATGAATGTCATTTTCATGTGATCAATTTAAGTCAACCTGGAATTCAAATTATATCGTTAACAGTGAAAGAAGGGATAAGATATACCTTATATCAAAAACAAATATCGGATAATGAATCAGATCGCTACGTTCCATGTTCATGCCATCAGTCTGAGACGAGATTTCTGTGTGGTTGCAATAGATTATGAAAAGGAGATAAATAATCTGAACGATACAAGCCTAAATCAAATACTTTAAAACAAATGCATACCAATTATTTTAGAAAATTGAATATGAAGTTTTGCAACAATTATTTTTTTCATGTACAAAATGATAACATATTGGCAATACAGGACCTCATGGGACGCGAATAACTCAAGGAGAGAAGCTTGTTTTGGGGACCCCAAAGCATGAAAATTGAAATATGATGATAGCAATTTGCTTCGTTTTGAAGCATCATCAGGTAGAGAAAATTGGAATAGAAATGATCCTGCCATTCATATCTATTTCTTTCGGGGTGACGATGCAGTTTCATTAATTTCAAACTTTTGGAATGATTTTACATAAGACAATATCAGGAATGAAGAACATTTGAAGTAAATAAATCTACTATATATTTTTATGATATTTGATAGGAAAATAAACAGACATAAACTCTGAAAACAGAACACATACAAATTCATCAAAAACTTAAATCTGTAATTTTGCGTCTATTTTCTTTTTTCATACACAAAATAATAACGTATTGGCAATACAGATCTTAAGCATTGTAAGGACTTGAAGTACTCGGAAAGAATATCTTGTTTGGGGAACTCCAGAACATGAAAATGGAAATAAAATAATGAGAGCAA